>JXPG01003919.1:0-14417 GCA_001015175.1 Megaselia abdita | reverse complement strand
ACATTAAGAAAATATTTTTTTTATCAGTGCGTATATTCCGTAATTGTAGGATTTGACACTAGTCTTTTTCTGAACCTTTGAATGAAGCCTTGTCTGAAATAAAAGTAAAACCCCCCTAAGAAAGATACAGCATATAGCGTTGCTATTTTAAAGAACTTAATATTATTAACAAAAGCTAATTTACGGTTCAAACTGACAGTTTTAATGTCGACCATAACCGCCCAAGGTGTTTCTGTGTAAGCCTTACCAGCGCAGGACAGAGACACCAAACATGCTCATGTTAAGTTAGAACCAATACCTATTCTACCTATTGATTAAAATAATGTTCCTTAAGTGGTTCCTATCAAAAGCCACCCAGATATATTTAGTCGCGTAAACCACCTAACCCAACATTAAGGTTATCCCTGATCGTCGCCCTGAGGTTTAGCCATGTGAGTATAAACTTTTTAGGAACCCCACGAAATGTAGAGGTCTGATCACTGTCTAGCCAGTAAATCTGCAGTTTCACTGCACTGTTATGAAACTAAAGTTATTACCGATTAAGTTCAGCAATTCTTTATATTCTTTTACCAGAATTGAAGTTGTTGAGACAGAGTCTAAGGATTTGATCGCCTCCTGACTGTCTACTCAGATAGGCACAGAGGAACCTGTCCGTACCAACAGATTGCCCTCTGCTAGATAAAATAATAATATTTCCTCATATTTATTAAACAAATTGTCTAAAAACTATAATTTTAATATAATTATAATTATTTATATTATATAATTATTTGTAATAATATTTTTAAGCTTTGAGAAAACTCTTCATTTAATTTGAAAATTTAAAAATTAATATTTTCAAAAATATTAAATTTAGAAAATGTTCAAAAATAAATATAGATTTTAAAAAACTTAGAAACACTATTTTAATTTGATTTATATTAATATTTATAATAATAAAATTTTTGTTAAATAAAAAAAAATACTTATATTTTTTAAATATTTAAAAAAAATAAAAGATAACTTTTTAATTTTATGATTATTGAAATTCAAAATTCATTTCAATAAATATCAAATTAAAAAAATACCAAAAATAATTTCTTGTAATATTTTTTACCTTTAAAAACTAAATTAAACATGAATATTAAAATTATAAATTTAATTCAACCCATTTTTTAATGAATTTAAAAAAATATAATTTAATTATTACTTATAATGAAAATGTTTAAAAATATAAGATTTTTAAAATATGGAAATATTAATATACATTTTATAAGAAAACAACTTTTTTTATAACCATTGAGATTGTTAGGACATTTTTTAAATGTTCCTAGGCTTGGGGAAAACTTTGAAAATTGTTATATATTGTATATTTTAATAGAATTTCTTCAATAAATTAAAAGCAGAATGTTTAGATTTTTGTTGTAAATAATAACATTAATTAAATGATTAGCATTAATAATACAAATTTTAAACAGTTTTAAATTTGATGATTTTTTATTTTTAACGTTTATTTCGAAAGAAAAGTTATTATTAATGTAGATTTATAGCAACATTTTCAGAAAAAATTACCTAATTTTGAGAACATTAAAAAATACTTTAATATTTTGATTTTGAAAACTAACTAAAATTCAGAAAGATTCTAAAATGTGTGAGTTTTATTAAATTAAAATATATATTTTTTCTAAAAAATTAACTTGAAAGTAAAATTAACTCTTTTCAGAATAAAATTTTGAAGCTGATTTTTGTTTTTGCTATTTTAATAATTCCTTAAACATATTGAATTCTATGAAATGTAAAACTAAAAAAATATAACTAATAAATATAATAACATTCATATTTATATTTTTGTTTGAAATATAATTTTCAAAATATTGTTGCAGTACTAAAGTTTAAGTTGTTAAGCTGTTAGAGTTAAAACTGTCAAAGTTTAGTATTGTTGGTAAAATTATGAAATTTATGTATTTTTTAGTCTTGACTTAAATTTTTTGAAAAGTTTTGAAAGCTCTAAAATTTGTTGTTGTTTTATATTAATAATTAAAAATATTTAAGTTTAAAATATTGCAACACTAATAGTTATGGATTTTTTAATAAATTTTCAAGATTGTATTGAGTTTGAAAAACATTTTCTTATAATTTATAAAAACTATAAATTTTAAAATAAATTTGAAAAACGGAAATTATGTCTTTTTTGTGTTAAAAGTTCATCATTTTACAAATCTTAGAAATTGCAAGATTTCCAACAAACGTTTCCATTTAGTAATTTTTTATTGAACATTTTACATACAATTAATAGCTAAAATCGATAAATTTCAATAAATCCCATACAAAAACTTATTTTTATTTCTTTTTTAAATAATTGTTTATATTCCAAACAATCAAATCATTAAAAATAAATAATAAAAGATACATAAAAAATAGCAAAGAAGTGAATCTTTTCATTTATACGTCTGAACATTTATAGAAGGAGAAAGAAATATCCTTTGGCATAATATTGTGCACCATTTATCAGCGCCATTTACTTTTTTAAAACGACAACTTTTATTTTTTCTATCTTGTCTTTGTACACATAATGGTTGATATCCAGGTACAAACTGGACTACCAACACCAGTCTTCTCTAAAAAATTATTAACATTTTCAAAGCTTCTCTATATCCAAGAAGCCTGCCAGCGTAAACTGAGAGTGCAATACAATTTACGTCCAAGATCCGCTCCAGTATCTTAAGAACTAATGATAGTAGGCCGATTAGTCTATTGTCCTTTGCTTCAGGATGATTAATACTTCCTGCTTTAGGTATAAAAACTACCTTTACTTGCTTCAATATAGCTGGAAACTAAATTACGATAATCTTCAAAAAAAAAAATATAAAACAAACTGAAACCAAACATTTTTAAAATTTGAAGAAGATTATTCTTAAGAAAATAATCAGGAAAAGTCAAGGGATTTCTAAAACTAAAACCAATATTGCTTTAAAATGTCTGTAAATAATAATCTCTAATAGAAAACTTCCTCTTGCTTCGAACCAAAAAATCTCCATAAATTGTCATTTGAACAGAGTTCGAAAAAGTCGATCGTTGATCCTTCAATGACAAACCAAAGAATGCTCATTAAAATTCAACACACAGCCCATGGGAAATAATAAATTCAAATTCGAGAAATCAAATCAACACGTCGCACTGTCCTCAATTAAAAAAAAAAAAAATAACATTTTATTAATTTAAAATTTCCTTTCAGTTACTCAAAAGGTAGCTACGATTTACAATATATTCTGGATAAGACGAAACGTTTCCTATCCTGCACGACTGCAGGTAAGACTGGTAAATATTTCTTTTATGTTTCTTATTATTTTATAAGTTTGTTCTTAGTTTTCCGTTTCTTACTTAACATTTGACCTTACTTTACATTTTAAATATTTTATTTCTCGATTGATTTTGTAATTATAATTTTATATTCTTTTATTATTTCGGAGCAATGAAATATTCATCATCATTCCTTTAACATTAACAAAACACAACGCTCCATACAGTTGATTTACATTCATTTGAATAGCAAAGCGAACGAACAAGAGCGAACTGATTGACCGAAGAACAAAAGTCTTTCGATGAAGAATATTTTAGTCGTCCTCCAATTAACATTAATTTCCGTTAATTTTCATTTCCATTAACAAAAACTATTATTTTTTTAATCAAACAATTTTTTTTTAAATACAAAAAACAAAATGAAAAAATAAAACCCGCCTGCCTGTCCGCCAGAACCAAAACAAAAATTAAAACCAGCAATACTCGTTTAAAATGTAATCCACAGATTTGAAAAGCATTACCCAACAACACCATCAAACTGAAAGTAATGGAGTTGAGTCGACACCGCCATCCACTAATAGTAGTAATAACAATAATCAACATCCAACACCCCAAAACCCAACATCAGGTGCCATAATTACCACATCTACATCATCATCACACACGTCGCCAGCATCAGCAGCGTCGGTTTTGCCACCATTAACTATTAATTCACGGCCATTAGATGAACTGAGGATATTTGAGAACTACGATGTCCATGAAACACATCGCATAGAAGATGGAATATTCACGCATATGGCGCGGTTATCACCGAAAAAACAAGAACTACTTAAACAGTTTGGGATTCAGAGCAATCACAACGTTACGTATTATGAAAAATATGTCATCATTGAGAATTTCATAAAGTTTTGTAATGTAAGTTAATGCTAAAACTATTTGACACAACATAAGCTGCTGAATAAATGAATGCTTGATCAGAAACGCGCCCGGTGACCTTTTCCTTTGCCGTATTTTTTTTTTTTTATATATATATTGAATTCAGTCAAAATGTGGAAATGGAATTTAATCGAAATTTGAAAATACATAATTTTAAAATCATTCTAAGAAAGTAAAGCAATTAAAATGGAAAGGTGTAGATTATTTGGATATCTCTTAGATTGTAGTCTTTCTTTTGTATCTGTCCTGTCTGTCCTTTAGATTACTATCTTAGATTTTTTTTTATTTATGTTTTGTGGATAATGGGAATTTAGAATTAGTTTTTTTGGTTGGTTTTTTGTTTCTTAATTTTCAGGATTTAAAATATTTTTTTATGATTTGTTTTATTTTTGAATTTTTTTGAGTTGATGTTATAAAGACAGTTGCAAGCACTCTCGCTTTCCAGTCTGACGATTCTGAGTTCGATCCTCAGTCAGAATTTTTCGTATGAAATTTTCTTTCGACGGAGTCGAATATACTACCTGATGCTACCCTCGTCGTTTCGATGTTGATGAGGTACCTCTAATACACTCGTTAAAATAGATGACAGCTCATTACTGACTCTATTCAGAGGAAGAGGGAAAACTAACAACACTGATGTATAAAAGCAGCTGGTAAAGACATAGGAAGCAAACATTCCTTAGTTAAACAGGCTTCATATTTACGCATTTAAATGTGTAAGCTACCCATTGGAATATGTGGAATATTGACTACAATGCACATACAAAACAATGTACTGTTCAAGTAAAATATGTAACCCACAGAATAGATTTTCTGATCATTAATTTATGTAGCTCACTTATTTTGAGTGTAGAATATTCTTCAAATTAAATATTTCAAACAAGCAGTTCTTTCTTAAGTAGTTGGTGCTATGACTCTCGCTTTCCACTCTGATGATTCGGAGTTCGATTCTCAGTGCTCAGTGAATATTTACTAAAATTGCTGAAATATAAAGCTTTCAAAGAACTCCTCTATGCATGATGTGGCTAAATAAACGTTTGTTTAACTTTTTGTTAATTTTGTGTTTAAGTTATGTTTAGATGGTGTTTAGTATCCAAGGTGGATTCAGAGTACCAACAGAAAATGTATACATTCAGCGTTACATTTTCGCTTAAAGAGTTAAAAGATATTCTGATAAGATTTCTGCTTTCGCACTGACTCTATTCAGAGGAAGAGCAAACATTTTTTAATATCACTACTACATATTTAGCCATCTTTGGCTCGTTAGCTGAATTTCCTTCTTACCGTACCATACAATTTTGGAAAATATCGCAAATTTTTATTGGAATTTTGAATGATTTTTAGATAATTTATCTTAATATTTAAATAAAACAAATTTAAAATTAAATCTTTTAATGAAGTAAACAAAAATTTAATTTAAAAGTCTATTTTATTGAAAATGTTTGATGCAAATAAACGTTTCCTTTCTTCAAGATTTCTATAAGAAGTCTTTTCGAAGAAAAAAAGTCTAAAAGAAGTCTTATTTTTTCGAAAAGCTACTTTAAGAAGTCGTAATGAAGTTTGAATAATTTCTTTATTCGCGCTGAAGTCGTCTAAAAGAGTTCTTTCTAAAACTTCTTGAAGATGTGTTAAAAACCCTTTCAGATTTTAAAATTCTTATTAAAGAATTCTTTAAGAAGCATTAAATTGTTCTTTTAGAAAACCAATTCCTTTCTTTAATACATCTTTGAAAAGAAATCAGAGTTCTTAAAGAATTCTAATTTTTTCTTAAATAGAACCCTCTCAGATTTCTAAATTCTTTTAAAAGAATTCTTTAAGAAACATTAATCATTCTTCCAGACAAGAAAATCCTTTCTTTAAAAAATCTTTTAACAGTAATCATAGTTCTTAAAAAATTGTAGTTTTTTCTTATATAGAACCCTTTCAGATTTCTAAATTCATTGAAAAGAATTCGTTAACAAACATTAAATCATTCTTCCATACAACCAATTCCTTTCTTCAAGAAATCTTTAATACTTTTTTTAAAAGAAATCAGAGTTCTTAAAGATTTCTCATTCTTTAAGAAACATTAAATCATTCTTCCAGACAACAAAATCCTTTATTTAAGAAATCTTGAATTCATCTTTTAAAAGAAATCAGAGTTCTTAAGGAATTATATTTGTTTCTTCAATAGAACCCTTTCAGATTTCTAAATTATTTGAAAAGAATTCTTTAAGAAATATTAAATCGGTCTTCCAGACAACAAATTCCTTTATTTAAGAAATCTTTTAAAAGAAGTCAGAGTTTTTAAAGAATTCTTATTTTTTAAGAAGTCTAAAAGTAATCTATTAGAATTATTTTTCACTCTTCGTAAAGTTATTTAGAGAGAGCTTTCAGAAAACAATAATAAAAGAACACTGAGATATAAATAAATTTAAAAAGTAAAAAAAGTTTCCATTTTCATCTCACGAGACAAATTTAAATTTTTCGTTGAAGAGTTACTTATTTGAAAGTTCACTTTCTCGAGTTTTGTATAAGATATTTGAATTCTTAAAACAGACAAATTATTCTTAAGACTCTAGACATAGATATGTAAACTTTCGAAGTCTTATGTTTTCAACATGTTAGTAATATTTGCATTGAAAAAGCTCTTTCTTGCTCTGGCAGGGTGCTTCGTTTCAGTGGAAAACATCAGACTCCGAAGGGTTTTCCATTTATTATTTGTCTATGCTCTAGAGTTCTGTAATAGCAAAAAAAAATATGATTTTTCTTTTGTTAGATTTCTTATAGACTATTTTGTGATTAGAGAAATATTTAAGGCGCTACTTTTCTAAGACGAGAAGTCTAAGATTTCTAGTCTTTTTTGCAACGCAGTGAATGTTCGATATATACAGACGAAAACCAATTTTAAATTCTACTACAAACACCATAAACGGAATTTCGCCACCAGGTGGCGCTAGCGTTTAAATCCTGAAACCTTCCATTTTAAATGTAGTAACAAAACTTAACCGATTCTCAAAATTAATTGAATTGAGGAGTTGAACGAATGATCTTTACGATACCTAAGTTTAAAGACCATTAACTATTAACGAAATTTAACTTTGTGAACAATAGGTGGCGCTCTAAAGCGTAAATGCTGGAACCTTCTATTTAAAAATCGGTTACATTTAAATCTTAAATGATTCTCAAGATTGATATTGCTTTTTGATTTAATGTCGTGAAAAAATCATTAAACACTAACGATATTATTTGATATAGTTTTCCCTTTTACTCTTCAGTGAAAGAATAATATGCTGTCTCACCTGCCCGAGGTGGTCAGTAATGGTAATGATAACTGTAATGCTAAGATCCCGAATACCAATGTCCATTATAGTAATTTCGAAATGATTCAAAAACCTCTCAATAAGTAAAACTTTGAAAATTTCAATTATTTCTAATTCTATTAATAAAAAAATTAAAAACTTAAAAAAAAAACAAAATAAATTTCAAGTCGTAACACAAAGCAGACGACTGACTCTCCTCATTCAACCTAATAATAAAAATGAGATTCCAAGAAAAAATCTAGTTTATTATTCCGACAAATTACAATCAAAAATAATGAGAACATCTGCTTTGAACATTAAACTATAAAAGTATCCAAAGTATTCACTTCCGCTTTTCAAATATAAGCTTCTTTTTTTATGAATAACAATAATTAACATTTCTCTTTTTTTTTTGTCATTTCTCAGGAATACAAAATAATGGATCACCGGCCATTCCTGGACTTCCACGACAGCGGAATGCCGAAATCTGAACAAATCAAATTTGCGCGATTTTTGGGTCAAGGTTTACCAAATTTAACCCTCTACAAAATTTATCTTGCTTTTAAGGATATTCTCGCTTTAAATAGAATAGAAAAGTGAGTCGCTTTTATACTGTTCTTTGTCGATTATAATAATTGCAACCTTGAACTTTTCTTCTCTTCTCCACTTTTTTATTTCACAGAATAACCGTTGATGGCTACAATTTAGATGTTATATTAAAGAAAAAGAAGAAAAATCTCTATAATAGAATGCACGCTGCAGGTGAGTTTGGTAAAAATCACGTAATTATACTTATAATCATTTCTTTTCTATAAACTTTGTTGGAATTTTATTCTTTCTCTTTTCTATTAGTAATTTCATCCAAATTATATATTTATCGGTTATTCTATAAATTTGTATCTGTATTTTTTTCAGTTTCAGTACCCAAAGAATTTTTTATTTGGGACACAACTACCAGTTTTCTTCCTTGACCTTTTTTCAAATAAATTTAACTTCTTTTTTTTTTGAACTAGAGAAATTGAGAATAATGAGACATAGAGGAGAAACATTGTATTCTTAATGGAAGATGTTGTTTTTTTATTTCATTTTTTTTATTTAATTAATTGAGAGTAATGGGAGATTCTATTACAGTGATGGTATTATTTTATGGTTACTTAAATCTTACTTTTTAAACACAAACTAAATATATTATGTAAACAATATGATTTCTTGGGGTGTGATGTATTTTAAGAGAGAATTTTATTACTTAATCATCTCATTAATGATAAAATGTATTCTATTTCTTACATTCCGTATATGATTACTAAACCCTCATTAAAATTTAACTTAATGTTCCAATAAAATCATTTAAGCATGAAAAAATTATTTAGAAAATGGAAAAAAAGAAACTTAGTGATTAGGGTGAGACTCGAACCCATAGCCTTTGTCTGTCTAAGCCTGAACTATTATTTTATATTATATTTGAATCCTAATATTATAGTTATTTCAAACAAAAAATTAACATGGAAAAAAATACCATCGAAGATTAGACAAACATAATAATAATAAATAATTACAAGGTTCATACAAAGGATTTCTAGGGCTCTTTTTATATATGAGTGCTTTTTAGGGATCAAAAAGGCTCTATTTGTTCAAAAAATATTAAAAATCATTTTATAAAATACTTTAAGTTTTCATCAACGATGGACAAAATCAGGGGATATCGATGAATATTAAGCCATAAAACAATAAAGTTTGAAAAAAATTTATACTAGAATCTAATCTAGCAGAATTCTAGATTATTTGTTTATAAAAATAATTAAAATTTTATGCAATTTATTAAAATAAACCTTATTTTAGAAACAAAAATTAAAATTTACATAAGAAGTTTTTCAATAAGTTTTTAAAATTAGTGAATTAAGCAAACAAAACATTGTAAGCTGAAAAAAAAGAATTGATTTTTTTTTTTTAAATTTATATTTCTAGATTTTTAAAAAAGACTTCGAAAATTTGTATATTAGAATGGTTTAAACAAAACTTTTTGAGAAAAGTATGTTAAAAAAAATTAAAAAGCAGAATTCTAGAATTTTTGTTTGCCAAAAATAATTATTCAAATTTGAAGATAGTTTTAAATTTTATCNTAGTTTTACATTTTAAGTATTTTTTTAGGTTTAAATATAAAGAAAAGTTATGAATTAAAGAGAGATTTAAAATTAACGTGTTCTATTAGAAACAAAAATTTGAAAATTTAAGAATAATTAAAAGAATGAAACAAATCTTACAGTGATTTGAAAACAAATAAAAAATCAATAAGATTTTAAATAGTTTGAATTCTATTTTGTAACAAAAATATTAAGAGTATTATCAAAATTGTTTCTTGTAAAATTTTCAAAACAATATATAAATTGAAGTTTTAGAATAAATAGTTCAACAAAAAAAATTAAAAGTGAAATTAAATTGTTGAAAAAAATATTTAAACCCAAACATTTTACAGTGGTACTCCTAAATCTTTTTTCGAAATTGTAAGATTTTTGAAATATTCGTTTTTATAATAGAGGTGTCTTAATTTTGTCAAATGAAACATTTTGTAGAAGAAAAACCTGATTAAAAAAGCAATTTTACGAAACTAATGTTTTTGACCAGAACATTTGGCAGTTATTTTTTTTCCAAAAATGTAAAAATTTTAAAATATCGGTTTTTTTGTATAAATAATTATTAATTTAAAAAAATAAAACATTTTATAGAAGAAAATTCTGATTAAAAAAGCAATTTCACGAAACTTATTTTTTTTTTAAATTGTTTCAAAAATGTGAAAATTTTAAGATATCGAATTTTTTTATGAAATATTATTAATTTACTGAAGTAAGGCATTTTGTAGAAGAAAAATCTGATTAAAAAAGCAATTTCATGAAACTTATTTTTTGACCAAACAATTTGACAGGGATACCCCTTAGTATTTTTTCAAAAATGTCAAAATTTTAAGATTTCAGATTTTTTTTTGGAAATGTATTAATTTACTAAGATAAAACATTATGCAGAAGAAAAATCTGATTAAAAATGTTATTTCACGAAACTTATTTTTTGACCAAGAAATTTGTATTTTTTCGAAAATGTCAAAATTTTAAAATATCGGATTTTTTATGGAAATGTATTAATTTACTAAGATAAAACATTTTGTAGGATAAAAATCTGATTAAAACTTAAACTTATCTGTGTAACCAAAAAAATTGACAGTGGTACCCCTTACAATTTTTTCAAAAATGTGAAAATTTTAAAATATTGTATTTTTGTATGAAATATTATTATTTATTAATTATAATAGAAGAAAAATCTTATTAAAAAAGGAATTTCCCAAAACTTTTTTCTACATAAAACTTTGACAATGGTCCCCTTTACAAATTTTCAAAAATATGAAAATTTTTAAATATTTTTTTATTATGGAAATGGGTTAATTTACTTAGATAAAACATTTTGTAGAAGAAAAATCTGATTAAAAAGTAATTTAACGAAACTATTTTTTTTACCCAAAAATTTGAACCCTTACAATTTAAAAAAATCTATTTAAATAAATAAATTGGAAGATAAATATTCGCTGTTTAAAATTGTAAAACTTTTTGTTTTAATTTTTAATTTAATTTTTCTCTTAAAGTCTTAAAAATTGAATATATAAAAAATATAAAATTGAAAAACAAATCAGTAAGATTGTTTAACAACATTTTAAAATTATATTTTTTGTAACATTAAAAAAAAAAAATGGGATTTGGAAATTTGTTTGAAAATTGTATAAGTCTATAAACAAAAAATTTAACGATTCGAAATATTACAAAACAAAATTTTGAAAATAATTATAAAAATTGAACTTTAAATTAAATAAATTTAAATAATACAATTTAAAAGAGAATTTTTTTTTAAACAAAGTATAAACTATAAAAAAAATTTTAATTTGTAGGGCTCATTTTGAAAATTTGTTTTGAGGGATATTTAGGGATCTAAAAGGCTTATTTTTAACTTTTTGAAATTTGTATGAACCCTGTAATTATTTTAGAATAACAAGAAATGTAATACAATCAATAAGTTCTCTTAAGAGTTCCATATTAACAATAAATATAAAAAATATTATATTAAAATATATCACAAAACCCTGAGAAAACATTTTTTTTCTTAATGAGTGTTGCACGCTCTAAAATATGTAGCCTACATAAGAAATATGTTCTATACACATTTAAAAATAAGTAGAAATAAAATACATTATAAATATGTAAAGCACATATAAAAAATGCACTACACTCATTAAAAATTATAAAAAACCACCTAGAACTACATTCCGTAGTAACATTAGTGTTTTTGTTATAAAATTAATTCTGAAATTCCCACTTTCTTAGTTCTAATATGTAATTTTTGTTCAGGTCAATTTATAAATTCCTAAAAGTCTGAAGCCCTTATCAATACCTTTAAAACGCGGTATAAACTTTGAGAATTAAATAAGATTTTCTGAAATAAAATTTAAAAAAAAAACTTAAAATACAAGCTTTAATACGGTATATTGAAAATAAGTAAGACCGACCAAAAGTGGATCGCGCCAGCTAGTATCAAATATACTATAAAAAATATATAAAATATTAAGATATATTGATTTAGTAGTTTTTTTTCTAAATTCTTAGTTTGGAACATTTATTAAAATATATATTTTTGAAGCTAATTTTTAAAAAAATTGACAAATTAAAAAAAAAAAAAAAAAAGCGTGTCACCTTTTTTCGAAAAAGAAAAACACATTTTAATTCCTTAAACAAAATTTTCAAAACCTAAAAACAAGGACAACGTCAATCTATGAAAATAAACATATTTATAAAAAACGAAGAAGATATTTTAAAAAAATCAATCAATTTGTTTCCATAATTAAATTTTTCTTAAAAACTTCGTTATAAAACTCAATTCAATATTTTGCAAATTTAGAAGAAGTTATTTTTTAATCAATATTTCTAAAGCAAAATAATGTTATATATAAAAATAAAATTGAATGTATTTGAATAAAACAGAAACTAAAAAATCCAACAAAGTTTAAATAATGAAAGGACAGTTGACAAAATGTGTAGAAAATTTCCAATTTTATCAACTAATTGAAAATATTTATAACAAAAAAATATACTGACAAAATAAAAACTTCCATTCCAGTTCACCGAGAAAGCACGGAAGCATCAAAACAAGCGCACAGAGAAAGCTTAGCGTCTTAACAATCATCAAACGTAATTTCGCCTTTCGATTGATTTCTAAAACTATTATCCACAATAACTAAGAAATTCATTAATTTAAAAATTATTTAAAGTGCTATATGTATTTAATGCCGAGGTTGGATGGATGGATGAATGAATGAGTGGAGAAATGGATGGCAGATGAAGCGAGGAAGAACGAACGAGATTTTAGGACTGGACCAGAAACTGTTGTGTCTTTTTTAAGTAAATTTTTGGAGCATCAGGAGGAGAACAGATAATGATAACAAAGTATTCAAATTCAAAGATTACCAACTATTAATTATTATTCTCATCATTTATATATCTCATTCATTATAAATGCATCTCAACACATACACACACAAAACAAACACAAACAAAGAGAAGAAACTTTTAGAAATTTCGAGCGTCAACGTCACTCACGCTGCTTTAATCTCAATTAAATTGTATTATTTCTTAGGTAAAAAACAAAATGAAAGATATTGAGTTTTTTTTTGTTAATTTTTTTTTTATACACAATTTATTTGTTTTTATATTTTATTCTTAAATTTTTTATGTCTTTAAATACTCTTTAATTGTTTTATTTTTTTACAAAATATTCTTCGTTATTGTAAATTTGTTTTAAGATTTATTTTTAAAATTTTTATTAATTCATATTTTGTTATGTCAACACAAACATATTAATCTAAACAAAATGGAAACATAAGCAACAAAAAATTGAATCAAATTATTCTAATGTAATTTTACGGTAGAAGAGATTAGAGGAAGAGAACAAAACAAAAAACGCCACATTGTAAATTTTAAATGAAAATCAAATCAAATTAAAAGCGCAAAATATGAAAAGAAGTAAAAAAGAAACCAACAACAACAAAATTCCTATTTTAAAACAATAAATTTTAAAAAAGTATTCATAAGGTAAAATTATGATCAATGAATGAACTTATTGTAAAAATACAAATCTAAACAAAATAATATTAATAATAATTATATTATAATTATAATATGCATTATTAATGTGTCAAATCAATATATTGCATAGTAAAACATTTCAGGCTTTGTGTATTTTATATTTCGTACTTGTTGGGTTGGGTGGAGTCATTTTACTGAGGACAATCAAAAACTAAAAGCTTTCTCTATTGTTTTTCAATTAACAGTGATTTTTTTATTGGCCTCTAAAAATAGGTTGTCCTACTTTTAAGGGAGGCTCTTTTACCTCATTAATTTCATTATATTTTCATATCGTCCGATGCTGGTCCGCATTTTTCACAGACGTAAAAGTTTTATAAGCGAGATTAAAGGAAAATTGGATTTTTATTTGATTCTACTCTTTTGATAGTATTTTATTATATTATTCGCTGGAAACCTTTTTAAAAAGGTTTGGAATTTGTGTGTGAATCTATAGAAGTTTTGTATTTACAATATTTGAAGCTAAGAAAACAAGGCTGGGGTGACTAAGAATGTGATGAGATACAAGATTAAAATCCAAAGAGCGAATTGTAAGGCAAAGAGAAGAGCAACGAGACAACTTGAGCGAAAATAAAAAATCGAAGCTCAAAATTTCATCATTTATCAATCAGAGTAGAGAGCCTTATGCCTTCAATACAAGTAACATGACATCAAGTAAAGAAGATGTTGTTAAGTATTGGGAGAGTATTTTGCAGAAATCAATGGCGAAAACAGAGCAACTCAACACACAAAATAAAACGCCTCTAGA
>JXPG01003911.1:0-11441 GCA_001015175.1 Megaselia abdita | reverse complement strand
GGGCTGAGTCGTGGCCATTATCAGAATCAGACACAGATCTTCTGAGCGTATTTTAGAGGAAGGTGCTTCGTATGATCTTTGCTTCTATGTATGCAAACAATGAATGGCTCATACGATAAAATCATGAGCTCTATGAGCTATATGTAGACTCCAGTATCGTAGATAGAGTGCGAAAGCAAGGTGGCTTGGACATGTATGGCGCATGTTGGATGAAGCCCCACCAAAAAAGATCGAACAAGCTAGACCCAAAGGTTCTTGACGAAAAGGACGACAGCTACTGCGATGGTTAGATTGGCTTGAAGGAGAGCTTTCATCAAAAGGAATCACAAACTGTACCGCTGAGACCGTAAACTGTGAGAGATGGAGACAATTCCTGTGTAGATTCTGAATCAACGCTATGGTTCAGATAATCATCATATGAATGTATATGTTTAATCCATGAAATTCGTTTAGAGCTTAATTTGTACTAATTTCTTAACTGAATATTGCCTGGAGAGCTTAAAGAAATAAATATGTCTCTTACCAGAAAAGTTTTGTTCATCAATTTCTTTTTGTGAATAATGTTCAGAGGTAAAAATAAAGCTTCTAACTGCAATCTTAAATATTTTTTTTAAATAATTACGCAATTTCAAAAATACACAACATAATTTTTAAAACTTTGACCAAAAGTACATATGTCCCTTTCTTAACAAGTAAATTCTGACTCTGCCAATCACTTCGTTCGAACAGAAAAATGAGATTTCATATTTGTCTATTCATGAACATACTTTTAGAGTTTCTTTCATTCGTGTTCTTTTATTAACTAACAATTTTTGGAATTTCCAATAAATAAAATATAAGTTCCTCTAAAGCTTTCTTTAAAGATGTTTTCTTATTAATTGGCGATCCTGCCAGGAGTTACAAATTATATGTTGAAAGATTTTCAGTATCTAATTTTACTTCTTTTAATAGAATTATCTTTGGTATTCTAAAGTAAAAAGTGTTTTGATTTTTGAGTTCCTGCCAAGAGATGCAATGTTTTCTCGCCTGTCACTCTGACGATTCTCAGTTCAATCCTCAGTTCACACAGTTATTGATAGAAATGATAACTCAATTTAATTTCCTGAGTATACGACTTGGGCTCGTGAAACATATCGTCTGTGAATATTTGTTGATGAATGAGCGATTTGGCTTCCAACTGTCAATTAAAATCTCGCAATAATGGAATGTTTTACGTTGTGTGATTTTTAAATAAACTAGTGACATTTTTAGCAGATACTTTAGTTTCCTTTGTAGTATCCTATTTGATTTAAAATTCATCTACTAAAATATCTTTAACACAACAATTACAAAAAAGGCGATTTGCCATGATATTTAATTATTTAAGGTAACTAAATTAAAAATGTTCATCTCTTAAACCGCCTTAAAATTTAAATTCCGTTATTCCCAACGAATTCTGACATCCATTCAAAATTTATATAGTTATGAATATTAATTGGCGATCCTGACCGGACACATTTCAGTAGTAGTATTAAAAATAATCTAATACAAAACCCAAAAATATCCAAATATCCTTGCAATCAAAATTTGATAAGTCCCAATAAATTCCGAATTCCGAAAACCACCCAAAATATATAAAAATAATAAACTGAAAATAAAATCCTTTAAACAAATATGAAAAATCGAATGATTCATCGAAATTGACCAAAATCCTTATGAAAACAAGAATCTAAATTCGCATTTCGTTGTGTCCAACCATCAATCAACAAAAAATAAGAAAAATATATTTTGTAAAGGAAATATTTATTTTAGAAATTGTTGTTTTCATACACTTAAAAAAAGACATCAGACTTGGGTAAAAAGTTCAAAAAATAATTTGTTTTACGGACACAAAGAAAGACGAGAGAGAGAGATGGATTTCATAATATTGATTTAAGGATGACAATGCATATATCTTTCTATTCTATATCTTTCCCATCTCTCCAAAAGGATAAGCTTTTCAATAGATTCTACGTTGTCTTCATCTCATCTCATCGTCTTCTGTTTTCTTCATCTTCCTCGTCATCATCAACCAACATTCATGGTAAATCTTTTGTTAGGCAAACTAAACACACTCGAAAATTAAAGAAAAACAATGACGATGGTGTTGGAATGTGTATGTGCCCACACAATCAGCAGACTCTGCCCACGAAAGCCACACACATTTTCTTTCTGATTCTGTCTTCATTCATTTCGTTCCTTCTAAGAACTGTCTAATATTACAGTAATTATGGCCTGGTTTGATGGTTGTTAAAGGGTTGACTTGACTATAATATAGATCTCATATGGATCCCGTATTCTTATTTACGTATATTGTTTGGCCTGGCATTCAAATTGAAGTTGAATAGTGTCAGATTGACAATACCACCTGAATATGAAGACGAAGAACTTTCTCCCAAAAGCAACTCATGCTTCCTTGTAAGATGCTCAGTTCACATATATGAAGAAAGGTGTCTTTGGGAAGTAAAGACAGAAGAATAAGGCTAAAGAGGTATATCTCTTCTCTTTAGTATAGAATGACAAAGCAAATTCATTGTTGAAATCATCATCGTAATTTATTCAACATATTTTGAATGAATGACGTGAGGAGATTTTAATTATGAGAAGCGCAAAATGTCTTCAGTTGTCACAGAGCTGAACTTTGGTTTTAGTTTTCTGATTTCTTTGATTTTTATTTCAACTTTGGAATTTCTATAACTCTAAATAAGTATTGAGTTTTCTATTTGTCAGGTTTTTATTGAGTGTAATATTGAATAGAAAGGAGAGTTTAAGCAACGACGACTTCCGATTATCTTTAAAAAAGTGAATACCCTCAAAGGCTCTAGGACTAACAGTTGTACTCTGAAATTCATTGAGTGTACATTCCAAATATACTATATAGTTTATTTTCCACATCGTTTATTAGAGTCAGTGGTGAGAATCGGTATATTGAGCCGACATACTTATATGAAAGCGAAAGGCCTATAAATATGTGTCCCCTGGCAGGATCGCCAATAAAAATTATACAAACTATATAATACCTTAATTTACATTGATTGAAGCTATCAGTCTCCAGACCTCAAAGTATAGTTTTCTCAAAAGCGACTATTTTTGAAAAATACAATACAAGCATGATCACTACTTTGATTAATTCTTAATAGTGTTACAAAACTATCTTAATTTTTAAATGCAGACCATATTTATTTTAAAGTCTTTGGAACAAAATTTTGTCTTCCACTCTTATATTCTGAGTTCAATGTTCAATTCTCAGTAACTGACATTGAATGCTTATTTTGATGAAATCCATCAGTCCAACCATGTTTTTTTCTGAGTGCTTGGTTCTACCAATTGAATCTAAAGAAGATGAAAGTGGAAAGAGCTAGACTATAGTGAAATAGTAAGTGCTTGAGCTCTTGCCCTTCATTCCCAAATAACATTTTTTAAAGATGTCCTCCTGATGAGTAGTAGACAAACTCGAAATCCATAACATAGTCTTCTTCGATAATGAATTCGTCGAGGACAAACCAGGGGAGACATCATTACGATGTAGTGGGAATCTACTGGAGACAAAAACTGAGACAATCCTTAAATAAGGTTTCATGGGTTGCCTCGTTCTGTCCGAACTAACTTTATTCACATTCAATTCTTCCTACTTCCTGAAGTCATGTGGAATTCCACTCACATCACATGAAATCTAAAACTAAGCTCACAAGCAAACACAATGTAAAAATATCCTCACGTGCTGTGGCACAGATCCTTTTTCACACATCCCGTCCTTAATTTCACCACTTATCCAGTTAATTGTATTTTGATTTGGCAAATAAGGAATAGATAGTATTTTATCGAACGGTTTCAAATTTCAAATAAATCTCGCTATTTTTACAAGAAAACACTTTGCACTTGTTCTGCTGTCTTCCGTTGTACGTGTTCAAAATTCAAATAAAGGATAATATCTATTTAGAAATTCGATATTATTGTTGAGATGCTGTGTAATTGAATCTGATCTAATTTTGGTAGCTGTTACAACATCGAGTCGCTGAAACACAACCCTCTTCATAAAATTATACAATTTCTTTGTTGACAGGATTTAATGTGTTGTTGTGTCAGCAGAATTTTTACGGCCGGTTGAATGAGGGAGGTTCGTGTATCGCGTTCGATTCACATATCAGGTTTATTGCTCTGTTCATCAAATTAATTCACATAAATTATAATATAATTTCAATAAAGAAATTTTGTAATTTGATGCGGCAAATTTGACAGTGGAGGGAAAGGAATTGTCTTGGTAACTGATTCACTTAATAGGATTATTTATACATTATTTTTTTAGTTTTAATGAATGTTTTTTTTTTGTATGGCGATCCTGCCAGGAGAAGAAATTGTTTAATTTAGTTGTGATGGTTTTTGAAAATGAGTTCATTATTATATTGATGTTCTCTTGTTATATCTCATGTCGAAACCATTCAAGTTCAACATTAGCGTATCTAATAGCGAATATTAGTGCTCTCTACATTTTTGAGGCGTTTGTTTGTTTTGTCCCATATTTTGTCTTAAACATTTCTTTCTTCTCCTGGCAGGATCGCCAAAAACATTTCATTTAGTACATTTTTCTCTTCCAAAAATGTTTTCGAAGAAAATGATGTAATTAAAACCAATGGGATCCCCGAATATAATACAATGTCCATATTCAATATCTCCAGGCAGGATCGCCACTTGAAATATCCTGAATCACTATGAAGCCTGTGAAGTAATTCCTTTAAAAAATGATAAATACCAGAAAACAACTGCCCAAAAGTCTCTTTAAAATCCTAAATTCAAATAAAGAATATTGATTTTCCTATAAAAATCATACCTCCTCTCCAAATGGAACAGAATACGATGTAAATTCAAGATTTTTATGTTAAATACCTTTTTAAAATGTCTCCAGCTCCACTTTGCATATATAAATAAAAATAAGTATAAAAATTAAATATATGATGATGACGACGATGATGTTGTTGTATACCGAACGATTTATACGACTAACAATAAAACATGAATGGAAGAATTTATACAGAAATGCCATGCATTAAGCATAGTCGTTTCCTTCCTGAATTTAAGAAAGAACAGAAAAAATAATATAGTAAACCGAGACTCACAATGCCAGTCATCAGTAAAAACCACTTGTGATATTTTCTCCCCGTATCAAGGACAAAAAATGAAATCCTACCTAAACTTTTTTTTTCTCTCCTTTTTTCTGCATAATGGCGGAATTTCATTTGAATGGAGTTCATGTGGTATGTGTTTCTGGTTCTCCACCTCTACAAAAGAATCGCTTTCATAACCTGATGCAATGTTGCCTCTGGAATTCGAATTAGCTTGTAAAACTAATGACACTTTTGTTTTTTTTTTTCTCTTTCAACAGTTTCGAGATTGATGGGAGGCTCAGCGGGTGGTTCTATGGGTCATATGAGTAATATGGGAAGTTTGGCAGCATGCAGTGTCGGCGATTCAAAACCAATGCAATTTCCTCTAGCACAAAGGAGAAAACGACGGGTATTGTTTACGCAACAACAGGTCAGTATCACATTTTTTTCTCGGTCTTTCAATTCGCTAAATTGTCTTCGCTTAATTTGATTAAATTTGATTTCCTCTTCTCATCTCGTCTCATCTAAAGTGGAAATGTAATGACGTGACGTTACTTTTGTGGTCGTCTTTTCGACGATTTATCAAGTACATCCTACTCTTTAGGGGGTTCTTTGCAATTAGCTCTGGGGTTTTGTCTGGTGTCTGCTTCGTGTTTTTTCTATGGGTTTTTTTTTTAAGAGTGGAGATATTTAGATATTATTAGATATATAGTTTTTATAAGTTGGTAGAGATAGGGAATTTCATAATTGCGATAGCAGTTTTATTATTGTTTTGTTTCGTTGAAATAAATTCACTAAGAAAATGTATACCAATAAAATGAAGCAGTAGATCTACGTTCCATGGTATCACTAGAGTTTTTTTTTTTTAATTAATTCTACAATTCTAATTCTCTACTCCTCAATTCGTAAAATGCATTAGGAACCATGCAAATTATACTAGGAATAATAAAGTCTATAAAAACTCATTTTGGTTTAATTTTCTGCACCCTTGTATTTTCAAAATTTTTATGAGGATTATGGGTCTTATTAGTACCTCCAAAATTATGTACAATTAGTAGATTTCAGATTGTAGTACATTTTACTATATTTATAGAAACACTTCCTATTGTACGTAGTGAAGTTCACTACATTGTGGTAAATTAGCTGTAAAATTTACTATTACTATTATTTTGTAGTAAAATTTTCCGTAAATAGATAAATTTACTATAAAAAGAACTAAAAAGCAAAAATTACTAAAAAGTTAAAGTTTTAGTAACGAATTTAGCTTCGTAAAATCTTATTAATTTACGATGAAGAAGTAAAAATATTAGCATATTTAGCAAATTTAACATATATGTAGTCAGTTTTACTAATAGTTGAGATACCATTACTATATTTTTTTTCAGGCATGACTTCAAACCCACACAATGTGTTCTTATTTTACCTCAGAAAGTAGCAATATTTAAAATTAACTAGTAAATTCTACTAGCATATCCGCTCCAGTTGAAATCCCATCATTAGCATTTTTTGCAAATGTTTTTGACTGTAGCTTCATATGTGTATTAATTTTTTTTTCTCTGCCTATGGCTATGCATTTTAAGAAGTTGGAACTTTGTCGAAATTAATGTTAAGTGTTAGAGTTCAAAGCAGACCACAAACGTTACTTTTTCCAGTAGAATTAGTAACTTTTAGCAAGTAGTAAAAATTACTAAAATTTTACTAATTAATATGAAGGTTGCTTTTTGACTACCGAAGTAGTATATTTTTAGTAAAATTAAGTACTTATTCCTTTCTGTGTATATCACACGACCCTTATATGATTCGAGATAACGAAGTTATGCGCTATAAAATGTATTATTTTTATAGTCCATTTTGCTGTTTTTTGACTATTACGGTTGTAAATTCCAGAAAGTAATGATATAAGTTCCAGTACATTCAAAACGAGGTATAAAACTTAAGAATCGGATAAGATTTGCTAACTAAAATTTAAAAAGCTTAAAATGGAAGCTTCTAGAATTTAAGCACTAGTGCCATCTATTGTAGACTAATCAAAATTTTGTAGTAGTCGTAGTTTGTAGTAGTCGGATAGATTTTTCAAATGAGGCTTACGGCGCGGCAGACGTTCAGACATACATACAGACAGACAGACAACACAAGTACATAAGGGTATTTTTTCAAAAGTAAAACCAATCCTATCCTATTGGTTTATTAAAACTTCTTAATTGTTATTGACTTGAAATCACATCTAAACATCGAACAAAGACCGACATTGTAAGGATTTACAATTAAGCTTTTGCTATAATCAGGAGCTCAAATCGAACACAGTTATTTTAGACTTTTCTAATATATTTTTACTTAGAAATTTTATTTTAACACGTTTTGTTTCAGAGTTCAAATCTCAAGTAAGGCAATGATTGTTTTTTTTTATTCAATTTTCAGAAAGAAATTTTTATTCAGAGCTCTTGTTAATCTTCAAAATTCCTTCTGTTAAAACCTCCTTTAATTATACTATAATGCTTTTACTGAAGAAACTAAAAACATGAATTAATAGTCAAGAAAAAAAAATTATTTTGGAATAGAATAAAATAAAAACATAAAATGAGAACAGTGAGTATTGAACCTCAGCCTCTTGACTAGTTGTTGTGGAGACGTTATATCACTAAACCAGACAAAGATTAATAACATTGTTGGATTTCTATTATAACTTCATTTTTGACATTATCCTTCTATTTTTTGAATTATTTAGAATTCGGAACTAAATGTATTTTTAGATATTTTCAGAATGTTTGTGGTAAACATTATTTATTCGTAATGTTTACTAGTTTCTGAGTAGAACAAAGTGTATTATTTACTTGGGAGTATTCTGAGCTTAAATCTCAAGGAATGCAACTATATTTTTTGTAAAGCGTAAGTATTGATAGTAATAGGGTAACTGAAAGATGTAGAATAATTTTCGAATAAAATAATCTCAATTGAGATTAGAAACACACGGAACAAAATAGGAGTCTTATCTTCAAAAGTAGTAGGGAAATCTTCTAATAGTAAGACCTCCTATATACGTATTTTCTTAGTCGGAAGCCCTACTTGTTAATGGTTATTCCAGACAATTATATGATATTTACCTATATATTGAGGTTATTCATTTTCACCAGAAAATCATAATTTTTTTTCGTGAATATTAGCAATAACTTCTTAATATATATATAATGATTGTTGAAATATTTCTTTAATTTTAATATTTTAATTAATTTCTAGTTTCTAGTGAAAAAAAGTAAACCCATACAAAATTACATATTGTAAGAACTTTATTTCAAACATGAAGACACTATCTCTCATTCATTATTTCTTTTCTGTCTCTTTAATACATAATATCATTGCTATGTCAAGGTTGAACGATTTAAATAATTCTGTTAATAAACTATCGAATTCTCTTTAGTTTTCAGTATTCGCAGTTTAAGATACAATAAATTTGTTTCTGATTAATTTTTACCCATACTTGCCGTTTAAAAATGAATAGCGAATTAAACGAATAGAAATTTACTCTGAAAAACAAATAATACTCCGTCGGAAAGTAAAAGACTTTTAAAAGCACTCTTGTAACAATGAATCTTCACAATTTCTCATAGAAACCAGAAATACCGACGGTAATTCCATCATTCCATATAAGCAAAAAATCCAAATCAAATATAAAAGAAGAAATAACTTATGAAAAAACTTTGTTCTATATAGAAAATTCTTGAAAAATTAAGCAAATACAAGAAGCTATAGCAACCCCATGTGGGTAGTTAATTAATACAAAGAATAGAAGAATGCTATATACTTATTACTCTCCTTCTGCTTCTCAAGCTACCTATCCAGAACCGTTGAAATGTTGTTAGTAGTATATTTTATTTTCTTTGTTTTATTTTTGTATATATATTTAGTAAAACTTGGCATTTCAAGTGCTCAGTAAATATCCATTTTGTTTTATATAAATTTTTGTGTGTTTTTGTTTGTACCATTCCATTTGTTCCGTTTTGTATTCCCCCAAAAACCAACATGGCTACCGTTCTGCCGAAAAAAAAACTATATATACATAAAAGCCGATGGTCTCGAATCCTATACAATTACACGTCGATTAAATCGCAATAAAATATAAATAAATAAATTTAACCCCTCTGAAAGATTGCCAACGTACAAATGTAAATATTTACAAAATTTTATGGCAATTTTTATTTTAATCCGTTGAATTTGTACGAAATCTTAAGCTCAAGAAGATATGTAAATATTTGGTTATAAGGGGAAAATATCTGCGCTATTTATAGAGAGAGGAATAACAACGATGGAAAATTATTATTTTATAAAATAATAAGAATAACAGTTTTATATGAAATTGACATTTCGAGGGCGCGCTATTGATGGTTGATTATCTTATTTGAAATTGATTGGGTTCTTAGGTTTTTTTTGTATTTATGAGATATTTATTTTTTCCAAAGTGATTTTGTTATATGTCTGTTTTTTCTATATTATACATTTAACAGAAAAATCTAAACACGAAAAGGATGTTCATCATTTGACTAGAATTATCGTCATAAGACAAACGACCAACTTAGAATTAATTGATCATAATATCTGATTTATGTCTTCTTTCAATTATAANAATTGATCATAATATCTGATTTATGTCTTCTTCTTCTTTCAATTATACTTCTACAGCCACTTGTAATATTATGAAAGCCTAGTTGAAGTCAACAGTAATTTATAACGAAAATCAAAGGATTCGCGTTGCTCAGCTGATTATAAACTAACTCTATTTCTACCGTTTCGCTTTAAAACTTTAACACAAATTCTAAAGTCCATATCACAAACAAAAATTCCCACACTCATAACTACTTGTCAAATCAAACATCACGGAAGTCCGAAAGAAAATCTAACCCTTTCAAAAGTCTTAAGAATTCCCACAAGAAAATCAAAATCGAAGAAAAGAAAATTCCAAGTTCACATATCAAATCATTTGACACCCATCAACTTAAGACCACCAAGGACATCAGTCCCTTTTCAAAAGAAAAAAACCGCATAGATAAAAGAACTTTCCCACCGTACCATCATACGGGACACTCCAGAAAACCCATTGATCCTGATATCTCTTAATTTCAATCAGTTTTTCTCGATAGTTTGTTCGTCATAGAATGAACGCAATCAAATGTGGTGGTTATGGAATGAGAGTTGAACTGAAAATCAAACCATAATCAAGAAAAATCTCACCCCATCACTATATTAAACAAAAAAAAGTACTTGAAACAGTAGCATTTCCAATATTCAGCACTTGGAACATCCTGCCACTTCACAATCTGTCACAATGGCAATATTTGTTATTAAAAAACTAATAACGGTTTTATATTATGTATGTATTATCTTCATGTTTTTATCTTCTATTCCAGGTGTACGAGTTGGAACGACGATTCAAACAGCAAAGGTATCTTTCTGCTCCTGAAAGAGAACATTTAGCCAGCTTAATTCATCTGACGCCAACACAGGTATGTTTGGATTTTACTATTTTTGTTGCTGTTTTTAAAATATTGTGCTTTGCAGACATATTTTCAGAATTTTAAATTAATAATTTGTTTAAGAAAATACAATTTGTTTGTCCGTCTGTCCGAACTTATTTCAATTTCATGTTCTTAAAGGCGGTAACAAGGGATGAATGTGTGGATTTAAGGAGTGAGTGGTTAATGTAACATCAAACTTTTCGCAAATAACTAGAATTCAGACTGTCGACTGTCGGTCTCCACATCTCTCAGTACTGGCATCATTTTTCCAGTTGTAAATGCTATGGAAGTCTTCTTCCTGGCGTATGGTTTCGCTTTCATGATATTTTGTGGAAAAGATCTTCATTCATTATAGACATTTTAAGTCTTGGTTATACTGATCAATTTCTTCCCACACGTGAAGCAGATGATAATATTCACGTTTAGCCTCAGCATGGTAAATCTTCAGTTTGGTGTTTCGCAGAACAAATTTGGGTCTTGAGACTCGCTTAGTACTTAGTACATTGACTAGAATTCATGTACCATTAATTTTACTTTTAATAGTTATCAGATCTTAATGGGGGAACCCAAAGCTATAGACTGATTCTCTTTACATCTCTTTTATACCTCGTTGTTATATATATAAATTCCTTCCACACTAAACTGCATATCATTCGTATAGCACTGGTTCCATAGGTCTTCACGGTCACACTCTACCACAATTTAAACTTTCCACGATTACGTGATTGCCGTATCTTTCAACATGCATGAGGGCTTCAAATTTTAAATTAGCATCCATAGCAACCGTTTTTAGGGTTTTTTTGAAAAAAAAATA
>JXPG01003910.1:1721-12595 GCA_001015175.1 Megaselia abdita | reverse complement strand
ATCGAAAATCGACATCAACCAACTTCCTTAAAATGTTCAAGGACTGTGACTTTTTTATGGGAATGAAAGAAAGGTACTTTACTTGTTATGAAATAAGAAGAGACAAATAATATTTTAATGTTTGTAAAAATTACGTGTTTATTGTTTTTTTATTTAGCTTTGAGTTTTTTTGTTGATATATGAAAATGAGACAAATTTCAATTAGTCTTCCATAAAATTCCGTTTTTAATAAATTAATAACAAAACTATACTTTTAATTTAAAAGGGATAAACAATAAAAATAAAACTGTTTAAAAAAGAAAAGTTTAATTTCAAATGATGTGTTTCAACTTAAAATAAGATTGTCACTTTAAAATCATTTCAATTTTAAATACTTAGCCTTAACCTTCCTATTTAAANAATAACAAAACTATACTTTTAATTTAAAAGGGATAAACAATAAAAATAAAACTGTTTAAAAAAGAAAAGTTTAATTTCAAATGATGTGTTTCAACTTAAAATAAGATTGTCACTTTAAAATCATTTCAATTTTAAATACTTAGCCTTAACCTTCCTATTTAAAAATATTCAGAAACCATACGAACTAACCTTGATGATGATATCAGGTGATTCAGATTTTGTTAATATTTGAAAAAACAAATCTTCTATATTTATCCATATAAAAATCTCAAGAACCTCTCAAAATCCACCTTTTACATAATCAACACAAAAATCACTGACAATAAAAAAAATATCACCTTTTACATAACTTAAAAAACTTTTCAAACACTCAGAAGAAAAACAAAAACCAAAGAACATCCTCTTCAATTACAATATTTTATTTCGTGTCGGAAACTTTTCGAATGTTGGAAATACAGAAATCTGTTCGAAAAAATCAAAAATTCAAATTAATTTAAAGATAAAGTTTACTTGGAACGGGCGGCCAAAGCGCTCAAGTCCGAGATACACTTGGACAAAGTGTCCTTCTCTTGTTGTGGAGTGATGGATTTAAGGACATTGTCTACGATCCAGCTGACTTGATGTTTTTGGTTGAGACGTCTTTCGACATGACGGCACTCGACTTGGTAGTCCAAGCGACGTTTCACTTCTCTGTAGACGTTCATGGCGCGTTCCCTATAGGCAGCTTCCAATTGAAGACCGACATTTTCTTTCTTGGCTTCCATGAGGGTGAGAGCTCCTTCAGCAGCCCATTGTTCTCTCTTCTCAGCGTCAATGGCGTCGGTGAGATTTTGTACTTCTTGTACACGACCTTCCTTCCATTCACCTTCGATTCTGTCGATCTCCTTGTCGCAGTATTTAGCGATGACTGGACCCAATTTCTTGACAGCTACGACGGCCATGATACCCAAAGAGAGACCACCATAGTATTCATGCTCCATGACGTAGATTTCCTTGGAGCACAAGTAAGTCATGAGACCAACTCCGAAAGTGTATGGTCCAGTGACACCGGTCTTGTTGTAGAAGAATTGGAACCATTCTTCTGGGAGGAATCCCAATCGGACCTTTCCTGGATGTTCAAGACGAACTGGGCGTTGAAATTGTTGATCGCTTGATGCTGTGGTTGCTGTACGGGCAGCAATTGCTCCAGCTGGTCTTTGGACAGCGAGTAAAGCGGCTCTTGACAACATTTTCTTTTGCAATTATGTAAAATCCCACAATCCTGCAAAACGCACAAAGTCTTTACGTAATCGTAATAAGAAAAAAAATGACTCTGTCTCTTTCTACCATGTGAGGAATGTACGGCCGTCTCTTTCGATCATATGTTTTTAAACTAAATTTCTTTGGGATGGCGTTTTATTTACACGGGGAAAATTGTTTGTCGGCGGTGGTTGACTTATTTTAAGTCGGCGTTTTCTTTTTTTTTTTTTTCAGATTTATAGTTTTGTTTTCTGGTGTTGTTAAATTAAATTGTTAAAAAGCATTTTTTTATGTAACATTTTTCAATTATTGAACTATTTAAATTTTAAGATTTATTAAAATCGTTGAATTTAAAACAAATAACGCAAGTTCTCATTTTAAACACATATTTTTTGTTTATTTTAATATGTTGTACTTCGCAATCTGAGGCACCTTTTGCTTTCTAGAGACTATTTTGTAAGTTTTTCAAAGGAATGAATTGGGACTTCCTGTTCTTAATTTAGGTAAATTTTGTTTCTAGAAAGTACAGTTATAATATTTTTAGTAGATTTCATCAGGGAATTAAAAAAAATCACCTACAAAAAATATCTCATCGGAAAAATTTAATTATAAATTATAAATAAAAACTTTAGTTTATAAATTAAAAAAAAAACTAGACCATGTTTGCGCTCTGTACAAATTTCAAATTATTGACCGGTCCTCCTGAAAAAATATTCCTAGTTTTTAGCAAATCATATAACTATAATAATTCTAAAATACAAAATAAATAACCGTTACTTGAAATCAAAATATTAAGACAAATTTTAAACTTTAGAATCTTAAAATTTATATACATAATTAAACATTACATTGTTTTTGTTTGGTGTTTTAAAAGTATATAATTTATTTCAATATTTAAAATAATTTTGAATCACGAAGTTTTTTTGAATTTAAACTTATAAACATATATATAAGTATTAATTTTGATGTTGAAATTACTGCATGCATATCGTGTGAATGAGCTTGAACAGAAATGTTTTCAAACTTATTTTCATTTATTCAAATTTGTTTCATTTTAAATAAAGTTCTTATTTTTTGGAGTGTACATCGAGNTACTAATAACGTTTTGCTTTTCCTTTCGTTTGATGTCAAAACGATAAAACCCTACTTTTTCATTTTTCGAATTATTCAGTTTTTCACCGATTTTTGCGGACATGGCGTTTTATGTTTGAATTTTGTTTTGAGGAAATCTTTTTTTTTTAGTACACATCGATTAAGAGCGCTGTGCGAAAAAGTTGAATCTGAAGAATTGTACAAAAACGTCTTTTGAGCGTAGAATACAAACTGTTTACATATTTTAGGTTTACACATTAACTTGAACATTATGGTATTTTTAAAATAACATCTCGTTTTGTTTGTACTTGAACAATTTCACAGTTTCATGGTCTGAGGCTAAAAAGCTTGAGGAACACTTTTCCGACTTTGATTCAACTCAAGAAGCTTTAGATGAATTGAAGAGACAGGAGGAAGCGAAAAGATTCGCTAGAAAGCATCCTGTATTTGGCAAACGCGTAGCAGATCTGGACTATGATGAACAGTTTTGGGAGAGGAAAAACATTAATGATAATCTTGAGAAAGAGGCACAAGAGTTAGGCGAAGTAATTATTGAAGAAACACAAGCAAAACAAACTGACAAACCAAGATCCATTACCGTCGAGTAGCGTAGAAAATTCCGATAATAAATCGATTCCCAATCATAATGACATATCTCCAGCTCTTGAAAAGAAAATTGAGGATATGTTTATGAAAATTAAAAATGAGCTCTTGAAAGACATCAAAACAACAATTGTTCAAGCGATTTCAACAGCGATTAACGAGAAACATTTAGAAAATCCAACTTTTGAAGAATGTGATATTGACATATTTTCATACCCATATCAAGTAAAGATTATTTTCAAGCGTTCTTGAACAAATTAGAAGAAACTACGTTCTCTCGCAAACAGGTTTGATAAATAGAATTTATTTAAAAAACTTTTTCCTCTTTGACAAAAAAAGTAATATGTACTATTTTAATAGTAACTATATAAAGATCATACTATTTCATAGTAAAAATTACTATTTTGATAGTAATTTTCCAAGTAATAATATTCTAAGTTTAAATTGCATTTTCTACAAAATAAAATTAAACTATTTTTTAAAATATTTTTATATAGTTATTTATATAGCGAAAATCTTTTCTTTCCTCCTCATCCCTCCCAGAATCTTAACAAGGAACTTAGAAAGTTAAATTTAAGAATGGTTTGGAAAAGAAGTAAAACTTGTATATATTTTTAGAAGGGATTTTTAAAGATTTGTAAGGATTCCTTTAATATTTTTGTTTGTTGTGCAAGCAAAAAACTTACAAGAGAAGCTAAAAGAACTTACGTAACACATTTTCAACATCTTTTTAATACTTTGCTCAAGATACTTTGTATCTAAGTTATTTAGAAAAAGCTTTAAGTAAGGTTTCACTCCAGTTTTTTTTTCTTCAAATTATTGAGAGTTGCTCGAAATAACAATTGTTTTTTAAATCTTTTACTTACTTCTTTTAGTATTTAGTAAATAACTTTTAGGATATAATTTTGTATCTTTTTTAATTTTTTTTATTCGAACTGCATTAAAATGAACTTAATGAACAATGTTTTACTATTTGAATAGTAAAACTTAACATTTCTGATATTTCTATTTCGATAGTAATATATCCTAACATTTTGCATATAAATATATACATCTTTTTTTGTAAGTTGTAAGATAAGGTAAAGTTCACACGGTTTTTTTTCAACATTCTACACCGAGAGAAAGAACTTCGGATAATTAACACAAAGTATGTACTTAGCGAACCCTTCACTAAAAAATGGCTAAAAAATCGCACTTTAGTGAGGATTTTTAACAATTTTAAATTGTTAAATTAAAAAAAATCCAAACTTTCTAACAATTTAAAAAGGCTAAATAAAAAAAATATATTGAAAAATATCAGCACTTTTGGTTAACTCTTAGTCAAAAATGATAAAAATCTGCTTTTTTCTCTGGGTGTATATATGTTTCTTTCTCCGATTTAATTGTATCTACATTTGAAACATAAAAAATATTAATTTTAAGATGTTTTTAAATTAATGAAAATTTTAAAACTTTTTTATTTAAATTTTAAAATTATTTCTTTTAATAGCTCTTAAAAAACTAACTTTTCAAACCGTAAACAAAATAAAAAATACATTATTTTTCAGGTTAATTTTTTCAAAGAGTCTTACGTCTATGGCTCCAACTTCCAGAAGTCCATTAACAAGCTACTTCGGATTGTGGTCCAAAACGAAGTTAGATCCCACTTCGCAGTTCGGACGAATGAAATAGGAAAACGGTTATGTAATACAAAGTTCTTTTCTTTTATAAAAGAAGTTTTATTAAATGATGAAGATGAAATAAATTCATCAGTTTCTAGAAGGTGGGCTTAAGCCAGAAGCGAAACAAAACAAAAAATACAAAACAATTATAAATATTACTTTTGTTTTTAAATATAATTTGTTATTTAACTTTTTTCTTTATCATAATAAATAATAATTTTTAATTTCTATTGTTTCCTTTTTATTTACTTTGAAATAATTTCGTATTTTGTTTTAATTAGCGTCGAATTGGTGAGTAAAAATTAATTGTTTGTCCAATAAAGGGAAAAAATAGGTTGTCCGCTTATATCAGAAAAACTGACAAAATATTAACATCTTAAAGATAGAGTATGAAGGTTGTCTGGTTTTATCGGAAAAACCGACAAAACCATTAGCTCGGGAAAATAGAGTCAGAAGGTTGTCTGGTTTATATGGAAAAAACCGAGCTCGGAAGTGTGCCAAACATGTACTTTCCGAAATCAGAAAGCATGTCGGAAAGATAAGAAACATCAAAAGACATCGTCAACTCGGTAAAACAGAGACAGTCTGATGTCGGACCGTGCCCGGTTGGTTTATAGGGAAGTCTTCCATCTTTGTGAAACACCAACATCTTTGACTTGTTAATATTCACTGTCAAATTCCAGCTTAAGCAATATTTTTCCAGTTCCAAAAATATTTTTGTAGCACTTTCGAGTCCTCTGCTTACTTTATCTATTACCATAAGTAACGAAAGAAGAACTCTTATATTTGAAGTCGGCCTTTCAAAGCATCATGTAAGTCATTGAGGAAAAGAGCAAACAAAAGAGCTGATATAAGACATCCAGCTTTACTGCCGAATTCGTGGGAAAATATTCCGATAATTTCATTCCATTCCATACTGCAGAATAAGGATCATCATATAAAATAGACAGGAAATTAAGAAATTTGGACGAAACTCCATTCCTGATAGCTTTTAGAAAAAAGATTTCCTTGGTATACAATCAAATGCTGCTTTACTTTAAAAGTCAATCGCTAAGCTTTAATTTGAGTTATGCTAGACAAATTGAAAATGTTGCCTATTGTGGAATATTTGATAATAACCTGACTGATACTCATTTAATTTCTTGTTAGCAATAACCCAGTTTAAGAGTCTTCTGTTGAGGATAGCCATCATGATTTTCATATTCGAAAACATTGCATTAAAGTTATCATTACNGGGAAAACTATATCAAATAATATAGTTAGTGTCAAGGGGTTGGACACTTCTAAAAGATTGGTACAAAGACTGAATATGTTAAATCTCTTGTGAAGACTGAAAACTGCACATAGAGACTGCAGACTGGATATAGTGTAAAAGTCATCCAAATATACCAAACATCTTCTAGAAACATATGAAAAACACTGAAACAAGAAGAAGAAATGTCAATCATAATGTTTTATATATTTTAGAATATGGACTCCTGATTTGTTTGCGATTTCTTAAAAATTAAACATGGATTCCTAAAATGATCAACTTCAAAACATAAAACTAAAATCGAAACAAAAAAAACGTCGACGGCGCCTAAAAAATAATCAGAAAACAAACAACAATTATTTCCCAGTGCAAACGAAAAAAAAACAAAAACACCTTGAGCAGAACAAAGTTGCCGATCATTTGTCAAACAATTGACAAGTAACCAGCAACACTCTAGTAATTTCAAATCAAACGAGAATTTCAAAATAACGCTTATTTTCAAGCCGACGCAGAGTAACTAAGAAGTAATTTTATTCTCGCGATTGTTTTTATGTTAAATAATTCTAAAAAATTGTAATTTTCGCAGATAAAAAGGACAATAAATAGGAAAACAGTGAAATGGACCCGTTTACGCAGAAAATGCTGCTTAAAGCCGAACAAAGAAGCAAAGTATTATCAACAAAAGTGGACGCCGACCATCTTCCTTTAAAGGAATTCAATAAATTTGGAAGTGAAGAAAAAGATACAGTTCATGTTAAAGAAAATATTGAAAATGTGACCGCGATCCGCAAACCAGTAGTGACAAAAACAGTGAAAAAGACATTTGGCTCCATTGCCACCTCCAACAATTCCAATGAGGAAAACGATGACTACAACGTTGAGATTAATATCACAACGGCTCCAAATGTGGAGGTCGAAGTGCAAGTGCTCGAGAAGACCGTGGGAAACGAAGAGAATGAATTGAAAGAAGTCCTCCACTCGAATATTCGTGATCATTCACGAAATCGTCTTCATCGCTTGGGTGCATTGTACAACAACGCAGAGGATCTTTCATCCCCTATCAGTCGCACCGAACATAAGTTTTGTGAACAACCCGAGGAGGTTGACGCGATCCCTACAAAAAGAACAGCTGGAAGGGGTGGAAAGTTCGCTGCTCTAGCGAATTCAATTCGTCAATGGGAAGACGAGAGTCCACAGCCCATCAGTGTTGTTGTGGAGACCAAGGGAAGTAAGGCTGTTGGAGGTAGGATGCAGGTTGAAGGTAGAACTGGTGGAAAAACTATGAATGATAAAGTTCAGGTGAAGCCGAAGGAAATAGTCCAACCAAAGTCAAAGACCATCGACATGAAATGGGACAAAAATGTTATAAACTCCTTAGAAGCTCAAGGATTCCAGAGGAAAGACTCAGTCACCCCGAAAATTGCATTTGATTTTGGAAAGACTTCGAAAATTCCGGTCTCCCCTTCGAAAACTGCAAGTTCTTCTCAAAAGACAGAAGACATAAAAAGAACCGCAGAAATTAAAAGAACTTCAGAAACTAAGACAAACACGGAACTTAAGAAATCTAAAGAAATTAAAAAAACATATATTCCTTCAGCCACACAACCCAAAATCGTCAAAAGCCCCATTAAAATAAAATCCGGGGTAAGTTCTAAGATCAAAGCCTTTGAAACAGAGAAAAACACAGCTCCGAGGAAACCTCAGAAAGACCCAACCGAGCTCTCTTTGAAAGAAAGGATGCAATTGTTCGAGAAGAACAAAGGACCTGCTTTGGTTCCTAAGAATTTCTACGCTGGACCATCTGTTGGGAAGAAGGAAAAACCCATAAACGAATTCAACACTCAAAGAATAAATGTGGTCACGATTCCCGAAAGACCAACGAAAGTAGGGAAACTCCAAAACTTCGAGTCTCTGAACTCTGTAACAATTTCCGAGTCATCGATTAAAGAGAAAATCAACCAACAAAAACAAGCGGATATGGAAGTGATTCTAAACCGTTTCAAGAAACCTGAGATCCCAACTCCTCCGCCTCTGCCACCAATGCTCCTTTCAGCGCAAAACTCTCCAATCGTCAGGAATTCTCCAGCAAACAAAAAACGCCCGAGTGGAGACGATGAGACCGACGCGTTTAGGGTTAATAACCACACAGACGACAGTAAAAGAGCTAGGTTTGTGGATGAGGGGGAGTCTGAAGACGAACAGAGACCACTTTACCCGTCTTTGAGTGCATTCGACTTGGAAGAGTCTGTCATTCAAGACACCCCATCGAGCAGTTTCTCGTCCTACCGTAAGGACGCTGGAGGCGCTTCCGATGAAGACGATTTCGATGAAAATAGTTTGTACGAAGAGGAAGTCACCGATCTCGATGGTAAGTGTTTTTTATTGTTGTTCTGTATTTCACAGCAGGTATTTTTGACTGAGGTATGGCGTTTTGTCTTTCTTTGGAATTGTGGGTTGTTTGAATTTGAGAGGGTTTTATATTTTTCTTTAAAGGTTTAGTGAAATGAATTTTTTGTTTTAATTTGAGACTGAATGTGTTAAAAAACCTTGTATTTTGAATTCAAGATCTTACCCTCATGGGCTGTATTTAGACACATGTCAGTAGAACTCCTTAATCTCCGAGGTCCAAGCTTTAACATTTCCAAGAGATCTTAGACATTCTCCCTTCAATTCAAAATAAAACACATATTTATTAAATACTAAAAACATCTGTACATAAGTCTAATAATACAAAATAAAATTAAGTGAGGCATTTAAAAAATATGTTCTAAAACTAATTTCTATAATTGCAGTGAAATTTAAGTACTTTTCTCCACATTCTTATTCTTTTTAGTTTTTTTTAACAAACTTTGTGAACAACAAACAATAAAAAAATTCGAAAACTTGTTAAATTTAAAAATAGTTGAAGGTTTCATTCATGTCTTTGAAGTATCAATTATTCATTAAATTACTGACAGTTGCAAACATTGATTTTCCAGCATAAAATACAAAGAGAATTTAATATATTCTTAAAATTTTCATATATTTTTTAATTTTGCATTTAATTTAAATCTTTCTTTGGAATTTCAAAAGTCTTAAAAAAATGTGGCTTGTTTGAGTTTTACAGGGTTTTCTTTAAGGTTTTAATTAATTGTCTTTTTTAAATCAATACTTAAAGTGTGATGTGAACTATATATTTTCCCTACAAAATTTGACTGTCATGTATTTAAATACATTTCAATGAAGCTTCCTGATCTCCGAGGTCCAAACCCGAAAATCCCCAAGAGATTTAAAAAATGTTTCCTTCAAAATCAAACACATATGAATTAAAGACTAAAACCTCTGCTTAAGTCTCATTTAACAAAATAAAATTAAGGAAGACATTTTAACAAAATTTGTCTTGAATATTTTTAGAGCAACATTTTTTAAACTCTTACCAATTTCAGAATTTAAAAAAATCGGTTCTAAATTTAATTAATAAAAAACAATTTCAATATTTTAATTTGTTGTTAAAAACATAATTTTAAAAATAGCTTTTCCTTTCGAAACTGCAGTACTTTTTTCCACATTCTTTTGAATTCTTGAATGAATAAAATTAAGAAAAAGTGTAATAAGAAAGTATTAAGAAANTTTAAAAATAGCTTTTCCTTTCGAAACTGCAGTACTTTTTTCCACATTCTTTTGAATTCTTAAATGAATAAAATTAAGAAAAATTAAAAAAAAAAATTGAATGAAGCCTTAAAATAAATTTTAAATTTGAATAGTTTTTGAAACAAATTTGAATTCAAGAAAATGAAACTTTCTTTTACGAAACTTTTCAATTATTTGATTCAATTAACATTTCCAAAACGAATAAAAACATNATCGGTTCTAAATTTAATTAATAAAAAACAATTTCAATATTTTAATTTGTTGTTAAAAACATAATTTTAAAAATAGCTTTTCCTTTCGAAACTGCAGTACTTTTTTCCACATTCTTTTGAATTCTTGAATGAATAAAATTAAGAAAAAGTGTAATAAGAAAGTATTAAGAAAGAGTGTTTTCTATTATTTCGTGTTTAATTTCTTGAAATTTAAAAATTTCTAAAACGTTTACATTTGCAAACATAAATTTTTCAGCATAAAAACAGAAATAAAGAAAATAAATATATTTTTGAAATTTCGTGTTTAGTTTACACAACAGGTAGTGTTAAAGCTCGAGAGGTATTGAAAGAGATATTGAAAGTCTTTAAAAATTGTGGATTGTTGGAATGTTAAAAGTTTTATTAAGGTTTTAGTAAAATTAATTATATGTTTTATTTAAGACTCAATGTTTTAAAAAACTATATATTTTCCTTTCAAAATGTTATCCCCATGGAATGTATTTCGACAATTTTCAGTAAAGTAAAATTTCAGCAAATTTCCAAGAGATCTTAAAAATGTATACTTCAAAATTAAACACAATTTTATCATTTTACAAAATTAAATTAAGTATTTAACAAAATAAAATTAACAAAACGAAACATTTAAGAAATTACAAATTTCAACTTTTTTAAAATGATGAATATTCCACACTCAAAATCACACCCAGAATCAAAAATCCAATAAAGCATAACAATTATTAAAAGAAGAATTTATAGAACACATTTTCCTCAAATAAAATCCTTTTA
>JXPG01003902.1:0-14635 GCA_001015175.1 Megaselia abdita | reverse complement strand
AGAAGAACTAAACTAAACATCTACACCCTCATTTTACCTGTTCTGATATATGGGGCTGAGTCGTTGGCATTATCAGAATCAGATACAATTCTTCTGAAGGTAAGGTGCTTCGTATGATCTTTGGTAATATGTATGCAAGCAATGAGTGGCGCATACGATACAATCATGAGACTCAAGTATCATGCGAAAACAACAACTTTGTCATTTTCGGTTGGAATTTTGTTGTGAACTGAAGGTTCTTTCTTAAAAAAAAAGACCAGTGATACCAACGAAAAATATGAAATCAATTCAAGGAATATACTCCTTAATTAATTAATCACCTAATCTGTCCACCCATAATAAAGAACAAAAAGTATACATCGCAATCATCAATTTCAATACCATCCCCATTAGACTAGAAGGATAAGAAAGTGCAAGAACCTACAAACCAATTGAATAATAAACCACAGAAAACAGTTTAACGGCTTAACATTATCCTTTTTCTCCCTCAACGATTGTGTTCCCTTCATATCTCATTCAGCTCATAAATTGATTTATGGGAATCGCACCCTCTTATCCACATCACTTCCAGAGCTCACTTTTCTATCCATCCATCCATCTATCCTATCAACCCTACGTGTGATACTTCATGGATTTTTATGTACATCGATAAAATTTTAAAAACCGACTGTCATTTGGGGGTAGTTGTTGCTGTTCTGTTACTGGTATTCACTCGTTTATTTGTCTGATTTATTTGTATTCAATTAAGGGTGTCACACTTTTATTCTCTGAGTTTTTCGATGAAAAATTGCTTGTGATCTTATTAGCATGGAAGAGATGAATAGAGTTTATACGAAACCACACTTTTATTGTATTCGATTACCGATGATGATGTGTGAAGTGAACAGAAGATGTAAACCGATATTTTTCACTGTCATCGACACTTTACAAGGGTTGACTAATTTATTGACTATAAAAATTCTTACTCACTTTTTTCTTATGGTAAAATTAAAGCAAGTAATGATGACCTGACAATTGCGTATTCGTAACCATCGTTAAAAAAAATGAAGTAGCCTAGATTACCTACCATTTTGAACCATAAAAACTAGAAGTTCAAGATCCAATATAATTAAACTAAAAGAGTCAATTAAGACCGCGCGTGTAGATTGTCGTCGTCAGAGAGTAATTTAAGAACAACATACGATCATGATCATAAGTCTACCTACATGCACCAATGAGTATTTTATTTATTGTATGTATAGGAATTGGAAATTATTCTTTTTGATTTTGAGAATAAGTTTGAGCTTTTCATCTTTGTTAATAGGAAAATGATCTCATACATTTAACAGATGGTTAAGATTTTAGACTCGGTTTGTATTGAGATCGTTAACTCTGTCATGCACCTTTCTTCAATCTGAAGTGATAGTAACGATACAGGTCGACTCTTAGAAAAACAAATTAGAAATAAAGTGCATTTTTGATACATAATAGCTATATTAGTGATCGGAACTGGTATGCNAATAAAGTGCATTTTTGATACATAATAGCTATCTTAGTGATCGGAACTGGTATGTCTTCAGTAATAACATATACAGGCAACGATAGAGGTGTGCCTCGTATCAAATCTGGATCCTTTTTCATCCTCCATGTATATAGAAGTAATTTATCTATAGTATAAGCTTGTCAGATTCTTCCGTTACCAAAGACTATCAATAGTAAACATTATTTGTATAATGATGACTGCTTTTTAATCCATGATGTAAAAGAATAAATCAAACAAAACTAAACATTAAAACATTCTAAATCAACCACAATCTTCAACGGCAAATTATTCAAATATCTTAGCTACTTTTAACAGCTCTGTGGGGATGAACCTCCAGGCTTTCCACCTCCACCTCGGTTCTTGTAGGTGGTGGGACATCTTCAGTGTTCTGGAAATGCTCAGAGTCTTCGTTCCGAGGAGTCATTCTGTTATTGTTGCCATTTAGCAGTTCGATGAAGAACTCTTTCCATCGTAAGAGGATGAGGTTACACATTTTTATCATTACAGGCAGAGTATTTAGGTACGAAGCCCCGGCACTTCAGCACATGTATTCCAATGGCTGTCTATGTCGAGAGATTCCGGTATACAATCAAGCAAGATTTCTCTATTCTGCAAAGCTGATCATTCGCATACTGTTGATGTTGGTGGTTGTATGCAAGATGTGCTTGCCTATGGTTTCCAAAACCATTTTCGTTTTCCACTTGCGCGTTTAAGTCTACTGAATACAAAGGCTTCCTAGTACTCTTTTTATATAAGAGGGCTCAAAAATGCTCTTTTTTTATAATCATTGGGATAAAATATTTTAAATGTTCATAAGCCTCTGGCTGGCCCGCTTATTGCCAGAAAATGCAATAATTATATTTTACCGATGAACGATATACATTTTATGGTTTTTTGTTTAAGAAAAACTTGTGTTTGGAATGTGAAAGCATTTTTGGGACTAAGTTCTAAATCTGGCTCGTAGGTATCTAATAAGTATTTTTTGATATATTTTCAATTTTTGTTTTGTTAGATTTCGAATTAAAAAAATAAATAACTTTGTGGATTTCTACAGTTTTAAAACAAGTAAAATTGCCAAAACAATTTTTTTTATAATAATTGATTTGTTTTACTTTTAATATTAACATAACCTTTAAAACTTAACAAACTTTAAAAATTTGAAAAGTTTTAAAAAATTAATTTTATTTTACAGATTTTTAAACCAAAAATCTATATAACTTTAAAAATTAATGTTTGTGTAAAAATAACAAAAAAACATGTTTTACATTTTGAAACAGCGAATAATCTTCCAATTTATTTATAAATGATTTTTTTTGTTATGGTTTATATATTTTTTTCAACATTTTATAAATCACTTTTTTATTAAAACGATCAATGTGTATTGTTTTGAAAATTTTACTGGAATTAATCTCAACATTGCAAACAGTTAAACAAATGTTTGTTTAGCCACATTATGCATAGAAGAGTTCTTGGAAAGCTCTTATATCTATTTTCTTTGAAGAGTACTTAAAATTCCAGCTATTCTAGTAAATTCAATCAATTAATATTAATCAAGCTTCCTATAAATACATATTCATAGTTTTTGGCTTGTTTAAACTATAATCAATCATTCCTCATCGTTTAAGCCGAATTCTGTGAAAAAAAAGTTTATTATTTTAAAAAATTAATGTAAATGTAAACTTTTTTTTTTGTTTTAAGTTTAAAGTTATTGTGTTTGTTTAGTACTTATCCCTCAATATGTGCTTTTATTTTCTTGGAGTTCTTAAAATCAAAAAATGTTAGTAAATCAAGTTTTCGAAAAAGACAAAGTTTTTCTTTTTTGTTTAAAGAAAAAACCTTATATGCCTTGAACTTTAAGAGCAGACCTTAAGTATTTTTCGATCCTACTAAAGTTTGTAAGATTGACATTTAAATTCTAGATCTATAACACTTTCGTTTCTTTCAATAGTTTTTTTTTTCTTCAAGATATGGGGTTTTAGAAATTCGTGTTAAATTTGAGAGATGTTATTATGTGATACTTAGAAATTAAGATTTAAATTCACTTCAATAAAAAAATGTTAAGTTTAATATATAAAAATAAAAGTAAATAAGAATCATAATGAAGCGGAAATTTTTAGAAATTTGTGTTATTTTTAATACTTCATTAATACTTTTAAAACGCGGCATCCACATTAAAAAAAACTAAAACGAAAAAACTTTGGAAATATCTATTCTCAAAATGAGTCAGGAATCAGTAATTCATTTTAAGAGAATCAAAACTTTCAAATATTGAATTAAAACTAAAAAAGATCTTTCGAAAGATAAGATAATACTTCCCAACTGGAGTCCACTGAATCTCTCAATTCCAATTTCTCTATCGTTTTTTGATGAATTATTCAGTTGGAGGGTATGAGTAAGCAGATGATACAAATATTATCACTTCAGGAACGTCGTATCAAGCAAAACCAATCATTAACTGGGATCCATCCCATTACGCTGTTTCTCATATGTTACCTCTAACACAGAAACCGACAAGATGATCCTGATCCTTACTATCACTGAAGTAGTGTCTCCTTTCCTCCTTATATCTTTCAGTATGTCGCTGCGGTCAAATCTCAACTCCTGAAAAGCTGTAATGTAGACCTTATAACGAGTCAGAGGGTCAAGTAGGTCGCTCCTCCCATCGTATATCGTTGTCCATAACGTTTCCGGGTAGTTTATCATAAATCCAGTTTTCTGAGTCAATTCTTTCAGAAATTCGGTGACTAGCCCTATGTCCCTAGCAGTCTATTTCTACAGTCCCCTCTTGGTAGGTTCATGATTGGGAAGGGTTNGAGTCAGAGGGTCAAGTAGGTCGCTCCTCCCATCGTATATCGTTGTCCATAACGTTTCCGGGTAGTTTATCATAAATCCAGTTTTCTGAGTCAATTCTTTCAGAAATTCGGTGACTAGCCCTATGTCCCTAGCAGTCTATTTCTACAGTCCCCTCTTGGTAGGTTCATGATTTTGAAGGGTTGACTTCATTGGTGCCTTTGAGTTATCCGTCTAGTGAAGATTAGTTTGATAGCGAACAAAACTTACAAGACCTCCCACTATCTACCACTTGTGGACCTGTCTAGTAACCCTCCCGAGAACACTGCTTCTAAAAATACCAAACTAAAGCGCCAGAATTACAAAATATCTTCCAATAAATGAACCCATATGAACTTCATCAATAAAGTAAAAAAAAAATACCATAAACCGACAACGCATCTATAGAAACCAACACAATCTAGAGACCAAATTGGCCTCCGAGTCACACCTCTAGTTTGCCTCCGTTTACACACTACAACCGAACGACAACGATGTCATGTAACAATCATAGTGTTGCGGCGAGCGAGCGGTGCGATGTCTGTAAATAATCAGCCGGTCGTATCGCTCAGATAAAAATGTATGTATGACATGAGAAGAAATAAAATTGGAGGTTAAACAATTTTAATTCGCATGTCAATAGCGTGAAATACAACAAGAGAATGAATATACGAAATACAGAAAAAATATTGATAAATTTTCAATTTATCATTTATCACTTTGAATAAATTGAATATGCTATGTTGATGTTATGGGAAACCAAATCAAACCAAACTGCCATTAGTTGTCATCATGTCAACTGTCGAGTCGATGGAGATTGATTCGGTGGCATGTCAGGCGGTTCGGTTTGAGAGGCAATGGTGGGAGCGTCTTTTTTTTTATTTAGAATAACTTATTACGCATATTGGTTTTGAATGCTGCCAAATTTTTGTCGACGAGGGAATGTGTAGGTTTCTTTTATGATATGAAAATTCCCAAACTGCAGAAATTGAAAGAGATTTACTTTGATTTGTGTGTTGAATGGATTTTTTTTAAATGTCTTGTTTTTATTGAAATTTTATTTTTTAATAGTAAACTAAATTTTACTTAAAAATAAATAGTAGTAATTTGGGAAATAATTTTAAAAAATCATTGCGAAACTAACCAAAAGAAAGTTTCGCTTTTTATGATTTTTTTTCTTTTTTATATTCAAAATAATACTTAGATAATAAATAAGTCATATTTAAATATTGTCTGGTTTTAGACGAAACTTTTCAAATAATTTTAATTTGAATACATTCCTTTAAAAAAAAGGAGAAATTAAAAAAAAATCATTGAAATTCCAAAAGTTTTTTTTAATTTAAATCATTTTCTTAACAATTAAGGAATAACTAATTTAAAATATTTTTTTTTTATAATTAATACAAATCTTTGAAATTAAAAAAGAAGCTTCATTGAAATTCTACAAAAAATGTCTTTGAAATTTAAAATAATTTTCATATATATATATACAAATTATTGTCTTTGTTGATTCAATAATTTTTTTAAATCAAATTAAACGAATTTTATTTGAAATTCAAAATTATTTTTAAATAATATACAACAAAAAGTTTCTTCGAAATTTAAAATAATGTTCTTTGAAATTCAAATAATTGTCGACGAAATAATTTTTTTCGAAAATCAAATTCAATCAAAACTCAATTAATTTTATTTAAAAATCAACATAATTTCTTGAAAATTCTAATTATTTTTCATAAAAAAAAACAAAGAAAACTTTAAATAATTTTTTTTGAAATTCAAATTTTGTTTATTGAAATTCAGTAATATTTTTTTATTAAATTAAAATTAATTTATTTTAAAATCAAAATAATTTTCAACAAAAGTTTACGTTAAAATTTTAAAATAATTTTCTTGAAAATTCAAATACATTTCTTTTCAATCAAAATTTAAAAAAAAATGTTTAATTTAAAATATAATCAGCATAAAAAATCGTTATAATTCTCTTTATAATTCTAATAATTTTCTTTAAAGTTCAAATAATCTAAAGAAATATATTTTTAATAATTTTTTAAAATAGAAAAAAATTTATGAAATTTTAATAATTTTGATTAAATACAGTTTTTGTTATTAAAATAAAGAGTTGTTTAAAATTCAAATCATTTTCATTGAATTTAAGGTCTTTGAAGCTCAAACCCTTTCCTTTAAAACTCAAATAATCTTCTGTAAAATTCTAACAATTTTCTTTGAAACTCAAACTATTTTCTTTGGAACTCAAATAATATTCTTTAAAATTCAAATATTTTTTTTGAAACTCGAATACTTCTTTGAAAGAATGTTTGCTTAAGATAATTTTCTTTTGATTCTCAAATTATTTTCTTTGAAATTCAAATGATTTTATTGTAAATCAATTTTAAATTAAATTCAAATAAATTTCTTTAAAATCCAAATACTTCAGTTTGTAATTAAAATATATATGAAATTTGAATAACTTTCATTGAAAATAAATGTTCGTTTCTTGAAATTTGAAGAGAGTTGTTTAAAATTCAAACAATTTTCTTTGGAATTCAAATCATTTTTTTTTTTTTTAAATTTAACTTTTGTTTTAATGAGAGTATAATTTTAAATTTATTTCTTTGAAACTTAAATTATCTTCTTTAAAATTTAAATAATTCTCTTTGAATTTCAATACATTTCTTTGTAATTCAAATAATATTCTTTGAAATTTGTTTCTTGAAATTTAAAGAGAGTTGTTTAAAATTCAAAAAAAATCTTTTAAATTCAAAATATCTCCTTTAAAAACAAAAAACGTTTTTTGAATTCAAATAAATTTAATTTAAATTCAACTTTTGTCTCTTTAAATTTTAAGAGAGTTGTTTAAAATTCAAATTATTTTCTTGGAAATTCAAATTATTTTCTTCATTTTAAAGAGAGTTGAATTTCAAATACATTTCTTTGAAACATAAATACCTTCTTTGAAATTAAAATTCTTTGAAACTCAAATAGTCTTCTTTGAAAGAATTTTGTCTTAAAATAATTAAAATTATCTTGAAATTTAAAGATGATTGTTTAAAATTCAAATAATTTTCAAAATATCTTTAAAATAAAAAAAATATTGAAATTAAATGTTTGTTTCTTGAAATTTAAAAAGAGTTATTTAAAATTCAAATAATTCTCTTTTAAATTAAGATAATTTTCTTTGAAATTCAAATATTTTTCATAGAGATTCAAATTATGTTTAATTCTTCACAAAAACATATAATTTTCAGTTATGTACAAAATTCTATAAAAGACTTGTTTTATTTTTAGTGATTTTAGAAAATTATTATAATTATTATTATTTAAGATTTCAACATATTAACAAAAATTCAAAGAAAAATTATAAAATAAATAATATCAAATCAAATCAAACAATTCTTAAAAAATGTAATCTAAACTAACTTAGAAGGAAGTATTGTTAACTACAGAAGTAATGCATTTATTAAACACAATTTCATAATAATATAATAATTTTAAAAAAATAATAGACTTTGGTATTTCTAATCAACATAATAATGAATTTCAACTTAAAAACGTCAATAAAAAAGTTATTAAGTACATTAAATTTAAAATGAATTCCCATTAATTTATATTACAATAATATTCTTCCCTCCCACCCTATTGATCTCAAAACTTTCCCAGATCTTTAATAGACATCATCATGTAATCAATAAAACAACATCTAGATTCTAGAAGCTCGTTGTTCCCACTCACCTCCCATTTGATTGTTTTGTTTATTGTTTACAAGCTATTAAATCATAAAATTCAAATGATATTAATACATTTATGGCGTCTATTTTTTGTCGAAGACTAAAGTTCATAAAAATATTGTAAACAGGATAGGAAAAACAAAAACACCAACAGGACACTTTTTTGTCTTCTGAAAAACCTCCGCAATAACTTATTTCAATACAATATTATCTGAATACGTAAAACAAACACAAAGCAGCGAAAACTGGCACCATCCCAAGATTCTCAGATTCTGTGAATTATTTTTAAGGGGAGCGATAGATTATCGTTTAATTTTTAGGTTCAATGTCTATTGGATATAATATTTTAGTAACAGTAGGAGTTCGTCTATTAGAAAAGATGAGGAAGTAGAAAGAGGTCATGGCTTGATCTAGAATAGTATTTTATAGATATAGATATATTTTTAGAATTTTAATTTATTGTTTTATGGATGGTCGGGTATATTTGAATATCTTTCAGTTGGAAAAATATTTATTAAACAGGGAAGGGATTCAATGGCTTAGGCGTCTAAAATAAGAATTTACTTTTTTACTCACATTCTTAAAGTTACTTGAATAGATAGAAAAAAGAAACATATTTTTTTTTCTTGAACAAGCAGTTCACACAGGTCTTCTTGCCTTTGAATACCTTCATTTTGACTGGCTAAAAAGGGAATGGAAGGGCTTCAGAATGGAACTAGCTTCATTATAAATCACTTCAATGATTCAAAGTTTTGATAGCAAAATAAGTAATATTTTGACTGTCCAAGATCTGGTTCCCTTACACTGAATAAAAAAACAATTTCCTTAAATATCTTGCTTAAAACCACTTTCAAGACTCTACGAACAGTGGTACCTTTTTAGAAGGGCATCCTAAACAGACCCTTAGCAAAGACAAGATAGGAGCATTAAAGATTCCCCCGTAAAACGCTAGAGAGAGAATAATTTCTCTCAATTTTCTCAACAGAATAAAGCCTACTATGATCAAAGACGTTAAATTTGTTTTTAACCTGAATTCTTTAAAAAAAAAAGTAAATGTAACTAATATTAAATTTAATTACATATTTTTTTTTATAAAATTAGAAATTAAACAATATTTTGTTATGTTTTAATAGGTTTTTTTTTTAAATTAATTTTGAATATATTTTTGAATTTATAAATTTAAAATTGGTATAATAAAACAACAATGGATTCTTTTATTAAATTTAATTATTTATGCCTATCCAAATTTTGAAATATAACAACTTCAAGAAAACTCTTCATTTAATTTGTAAAATGTTTAAAAATAAATATAAATTTTAAATTTTAAGTTTGATTTATTATTTATAAAACTCAAAATTAAAAAAAAAAAAAAAATACAAAAATTGTATTTAAAATATAAAGATAACTCATTTCATGATTAAATAATCTTTTAAATTTAAAAACAAAATTAAACTTTGATAATAACATTATTAATTTAACTCAACACATTTCAAAAAGTTGAATTTTTTTTTAGAGAAATGTCTTAATTCACTCAAATAAAACATTTTGATTAAACAAAAAAAATCTTGAAATTTATGTTTTTGTCGGTTTTTATTTTAATTTACTCAAATAAAACGTTTTGTAGAAGAAAACTTTGTTTAAAAAGCAATTTCAAGAAAATAATTTTTTTGACCGAAAAGTTTTACAATTTTTTCAAAAATGCGAAATTTTTAAAAAGTCAGGTTTTTTTTATGGAAATGTCTTAATTTATTAAAATAAAAGACTTTGCAGAAGAAAACTCTGATTAAAAAAGCAATTTCACGAAAACAATTTTTTTGACCCCAAAAATTTGACAGTGTTAGATTAGATTTTTTTTTAAATGTGAATATTTTACAAAGTCTGGTTTTTTAATGGAAATGTCTTAATTTACTCAAATAAAACATTTTGTAGAAGACAAATTTGATGGAAAAAGCCATTTACCGAAAGTAATTTTAATAAACCAAAAGAAACAAAACAATTTTTTTTGTTAATATTAATATTTTTAGATTTTGAGTTTAGAAGAAATTTGTTTTTGTTTTAGATTTTTTTTTAAAAGCAGAATGCCTAGATTTTTGCTGTAAATAATTACTTTAATTAAATTATTGCCACTAATAATTTAAACAGTTTTAAATTTAATGACATTTTATGAATTAAAAAGGTATTTAAGATTAAAATTAATGTAGATTTGAAAGCAACATTAAAAAACAAAAAACTTGCATATTTTGAGAACATTAAAAATAATACAAAAATTAGCATACTTATTTTTAATTAAAAAAAACTGAAATTTAAAAAGATACAAAAAAAAGAATCAAAAACATATATACAAAAAATGCTAAATGCTCTGATTTCAACTGGAGCGGGTGTGCTAGTATAATTTACTACCTAATTGTAAATATTACTACTTTTTATAGTAAAAAAAATAAAAATCTATTTTCTGTGTTTGAACACATGACTGAATAGAAAATATAATGATGGTATTTCAACTATTAGTAAAACTTACTACATATATGNAAAAAAAAACTATCATCATCTGGGTTTGAACCCATTACTGAATAGAAAATTAAAATTGCGCTCAGTAAAATTTACTACAAAATAGTTATTTAAGATATTTCTGGATTAGCAATTTTTACTATTAGTATTTAATATTCTTACTACAATTTAGAGATTAAGTAGTAACTTTTACTATTAATGAAAATGGAAACTAATCAAATATTTTGACTTAGTAGTAAATTTTACTATCGAAAGAGTAGTAATTCTTACTGTTTATAGAAATTAATACTGATTAAATATTTTTACTACTTAGTAGTACATTTAACTATCACCAGATGAGTCATTTTTAATATTAATAGGAAATCTTACTAAGCTGAATTTTAACTACTTAGTAGTCAAATTGTAGTAATTTTTTCTATGAAAAATTTTATTATAAAATAATAGAAGTTGTAAATTTTACAACTAGTTTACTACTTACTAAGTGAAACAAGAGTTTTTACTTAAAATGCTAAAATTTACTACACAATAAAATGTACTACAAGTTTTATAGTAAATTTTACTACTTTATTTTGTGTGTGTATTTCTACTGCACAGCGTCATTGAATCTCTTTCTTTAGCTTTATAAATTTAGTGTTTTTGAGAATTTGTTATTTTACTTTTGAATGTTGATAAATTTTAATATTTGTTAGTAATTCCATGCTACATGATATAAATTAGATTTCACCAAACAATGTTTGATATTTGAATGTTTTTGAAATGAAAAACTTCAGATATTCCATCTTAATAAAACTACTAAATTTATACAAAATCTGTAAAAAATTAGGGTGTTTTTTGTTTCAATAATTGTGACGAAAGTATAATTCTAATAACGAACATTTCGAGTTTTATTAAGTTTAGTTGTGGTGTCTAAGCGACCAAAGAAAACCCGGTGAGAAAAGTTTTTTTGTAATATGCCACAATGAAACCTCACAACCTTATTTAATTCACACATTTGCATCAAAGATTTACCCCCAACAACTAATCAATTTAAAAAAAATCTCCATAAATCCACTCTTATCTGAAAATCGAACCCAATCAATATAAAAACCACTTCAATCGACCTGTCTATCTATCTAAATCGACGGAATAAATAAATAAGTGACTTAATTATGCAGTTATTCAATTCACTCGATTCAACATTCACATCTATAAGATTATAAGATTATTAGTCTACATAAGATAAAACGTTTTATTTTATCTTCAAATTCCGGTTATTTAAATTTTAAATATTAAATATATGGTTAAATGCGTTTAACTTAATATGGGTGTTAGGTTAATCGAGATAATATCTAAGTCTTTTATTACAGATTATTGGGCTGGAATTGTTAATGGCTGTAATTTAATAATTGTATAAGTACACTAGTCATTTATTCATTACTTCTGTTTAATAACCATTCGAATATATGTTCTAATTTTGTTTCTTTTATCTTTTCGTTTCAGGTACGTATTCTTGATTTTAATCTATGGATTTCTTGTAAGTACTAAATCAGTCTTTTAGGATATGAACTAATAATATAATACACGAGCAAAAATGATATTTTTAGATTCAAAAAATATAAATTTTACTTAAATGCATGTTAAATTTTAAGTTAAGAACTGACAAATATTTGTTTAAAAAATACCCTCTTTAAACTTTTTTACCTCTAAAATTGAACAAAACTTTATACTTTGAAGATGTTGGAATTTTTAGATATATTTAAATTATGGTTTTTTTTTAATCTTACAAAAATTGATACAACAAAAATCACAGAACCTTAGTATCCTATGGAGTTTGGCTTTTCATTATTGTTAGAGTATTTTCGAGATATTTTTCTATATTTTTATAATGTGTTAACAAAATTAAATTAAATTCGTAATAGAAAACCCAACGGTCTTACATACACTGTTAAAAATCGGTGTGTCAAATTTACACGTTTGAGGTGTACATATAGCATTACACCTCTGAGCGTGTAAGTTTTAAAACTGCGGGTGTAAATATTTTTTTTTTATTTTCTATATAAATATTGACGTGCATTCCATTGCAGTTATAAAAATGGCTACACCTTTTGAAGTGTAGACATTACGCCTCCAAACGTGTAATTTACGCTACCTTGCACTTCGATTTTTAACAGTGTAAGNCATTACGCCTCCAAACGTGTAATTTACGCTACACTTGCACTTCGATTTTTAACAGTGTAAATTGAGTCATTCCAACATAAATTTAAAATAAAAAGTAAACATGTAATAAAACTCATTAATAAATCATAAATGCATTCCGTGTAATTGCGGAGCTCATTCCCATCACAAATACAAAACAAAAACCACACGAAACTTGAATAACGCACTTGAATGCAAATTTTAGAAATCAAAATTAATAAAACATATACTCGAGATAGTTTACATCATAAATAAATCATAGTTGTCGATAAGATTCGAATCGATTTTTAAACTATTTATAAAATATTAATTCAAAACTTTTCCGTTCCCTCAAAAGAGATTAATTTTCGAAAAGTTTAAAATAAATAGTTGAATTCCATCAACCTTCTATGGAAAGAATTAATTAGTAATTAAATTTTTCCAAGAGCGACAAATTAATTACATAAAATATTCCTCATCGTCCTTCTTCTTGTCCTTGTTCTGAACTATAGAAGTGAAGTGAATGCAGTCAAAAAACTTTATTATATTAAAACTGGATCGGATACGATGCCATAATTAGTTCATTCCACCTTCCTAAACTCTGAAGGGGGAATCAAGGGAAAGGATATTCGTATACCATATCAAGTATGTTGGAAATTATTTCATGACCAATTTAGGGGACTGTTGTTTTCTATCCATATAGATGAGACTGTTATAGTGACAGTAAAGTCAGTTCACAATGTCCCTGTTTATACGAACGATAATATTGCAAATAATCCAAGAGGAATCCCTTTCGGGTAGTCTAGGAATTTCTTGATGCTTCACATTTTTTCCCTTTCCTCTTTATCCTGTATACTTAAAAAGGATTTATATCTCCGGGAAACAAGATTCATTGTACTCTCGTTTTGGATGTTGTTTTACAGGGTATAAAATTACATTGCTTTCGATTGTGAACTGAATGGTTTATGTATAACAGTGACTGTCGTGTTTTCGAGGTGATGAGACATAATTGTTTTTCAGAAAGACTTCTAAATTATTCATGGGAGAAATGGGATTTCTTAGGTGATGACATAAAAACATCGATTTTCATATGAATTATTTAAAGTAGCAAGTTAATTTTTTTTTTTAAGTAGAGCTAAGATGACACAGAAAAATAAGGATGATTAGAAAAGCTAAACAAAATATTTGAATTATTTATAAAAACAAAAATTCAGTTATATCTTTTCTTCGGTCATGACCCTCCTTTTAATATTCTTCATTGAATTGTAGTCTCACATGGACTTTCCGTCCTAACTTTAACAAACCTTATACAAATCATACATCTTTTTGGTGCATTCTGATCCATTAAGCCCAGTATTCACTGAGAAATATCAAATATGTACCATACACATTATCTTAATTAGTTCTCAGCATACATTTATTAAAATGTGTACGTTTTTATCAATAAAATGTCAGAAAGAACAGAATATGCACTGCACAAATAAAATATGTAACCCACTCAAAAAATATTTATTTTCCTGATCATGTGATTTCTCCTACTTCATTTCAATGTTGATGTTCTATCAAGATGGTTTTGTAACTCCTTTCAGCTTTAGACAGAGATTTACTGTACTAGGCAATAACTTTCTCCTGTCCATTTATCTCTTGCCATAGAACACATGTGATTCCCAAATTTATTGCATCAGTATGTCTATTCAAAATCTACCGATCGTTTACCACCAGTTCGCTCGGTCCACAGCTATTGTTCTATTCTTGTAAACAGTCCAGTCACCGGAGTCTTTGCGAACCTCGCCTTCGCCTGGGGAACAGCCACATCATGCATTCGGTGTACATGACCCAGTCATCCCATCTGTTTCTTCGCCATTATTTGATTTTTCCCCTCAAATACCCCTAACAG
>JXPG01003879.1:0-14309 GCA_001015175.1 Megaselia abdita | reverse complement strand
CTGTCTCCAGCGCTTTTAATGAGCTCAGCTGGAATTCCATCGGATCCAGGACTCTTATTTGCTTTCAGCTTTCCTATGGCAGCATTAATCTCTGCAAGCGAGGGCGGTGGTATTTCGTCTTCTTCACCACGCGATGACCCGGTATCGTTGCCAAGAATCACTGCTTCTTCACCAGGTGTATCACGGGTATCATCGTTACGAAGAAGTTCCGAAAAATACTCCCTCCAGCGAGAGAGAATATCATCATCATTCACAAAGAGATTTCCAGATGCATCGTTGCAGAAGATTTATGGTGGTGCGTAACCTTCTCTCTCTTCTCTCACCTGCTGATAGAACTTTCTGCTGTCACCTCTTCCACACAAAAGTTCTACCTTTCTCATCTCGTTATCTTCGAAGCTGCGCTTCTTTGCGCGACATAGTTGTACCGCTCGTCGTCGAGCTGCCTTGTAAACTTCCTTCTGCTCGATTCCAGCACCTCTAGTATTTTTCATACCGAGCCATTTCAACCTTTCCGCATTCTTCTCATTTGTCACTTTTGTGCAATCGGCGTCAAACCATTCTTTCTTAGGTCTTCGTTGGATAGGACCCAAAACATCAGTCGCTGCAGTTGTCAAAGCAGAAGAGCACTGTCCCCAGAACTCCTCAACTGGTTCATTGGTTTGCACATGTTGTAGCCGTTGCGTGACCTCTCTTGCAAAGGATGCTTCATTGGATTTGAGTGCCTCGATGTTGAAACCTTTGAGTGATTGTGGCCTTGCACACTTCGTCATGGATATCCTAGCCCTTAGTTTCGCTATCACTAGGAAATGATCGGAGTCGATGTTGGCACCCCGATAGGACCTCACATCCATAACGTTCGAAGCGTGTCGAGAATCAGTAAGAACATGGTCGATTTGGTTTACAACTCTGCCGTCTGCAGATGTCCAGGTACCCTTGTGGATGCGTTTGTGATGGAAACATGTGCTGCTAATAACTAGCTCTCTACTTGCAGCAAAATTGATCAACCTACACCCGTTATCCGAAGAGTAATCGTGCAAGCTGTGCAGTCCAATAATACCCCGATAAATTCCCTCTTCGGGATTGCGAATTCGCTTCGTCTGTTTTTGATTCAGAATCTACACAGAATTTGTCTTTATCTCTCTCGTGGTCCAGTTTATTATTCTTATCTTTCAACGAGAAAATTCGGGTCTAGCTTGTGCGATCTTTTTGAGTGGGGCTTCATCTGACATGCGCCAAACATGTCGCACTCTATCTACGATACTGGAGTCTGCATATAGATCATAGAGTTCATGTGTTCGCGCCACTTATTGTTTGCATACATCAAAGATCATACGAAGCACCTTCCTCTCAAATACCTACACGCCTCAGCCATATATCAGAACAAATACAATGAGAGTCCTGTAGATGTTTAGTTTAGTGCTTCTTCGGCTGAATCTCTATCCTAACACTCTACTTAGCCTAAACAGTATTCGGTTAGCAAGCATGATTCTCCTTTCCATCGTTGCAAAGTATAGCTCATTTCTAATTATGCAGTCGTAAGCCTCGATTTGAAATTCTCTGGTCTTTTCCTATATTTGTCTTAGCGTGAAGATCTGATCAGCGGTGGATTTTCCGAGTCGGAAACTTTATTGATAATCTCCGATGATTGTGTTGAGATGTGGTTTCATGCGCTCACATAAAATGAATGACAGGATCTTGTATGCCGAGTTAAGTACACTGATTCCACGATAGTTCTTGAAGTCCTTCTTATCGCCTTTCTGAATGTGGGTGTTGTAATACTCTACTCGCTTGGCATAGTCATGGTCAACCATATCTGTTGCAAATGATGGTGTAGGTGCTCAGCTGGTATCCCATCAGATCCAGAACTTTTGTTGCTCTTCAACTTTGATACGACCGCTTTAATTTCTGCGATTGAGGGTGGTGGTAGTACCTCTGGATTGTCCTCAGAGATTTGACTTGCTGATGTTCCTTTTGGACCATTGCCAAGAAGTACACTCGCCAGCGTGCAAGAATGTCTTCGTCCTTTACCAATAGCTTTCCTGAAGAGTCGGTATAGAGGGTTGTTGGTGGTATATAGCGTTCAAGCTGTGTTTTCGCCTGTTCGTAGAACTTTCTGGTATCACCCCTTCTTCGTAAAGCATCCACCTGTCTCACCTCGCTATTCTCGTGACATCTACGCTTGGCTCGGCAAAGCTTGACTGCTCTTCTCCTCGTTTCTATATTCTTCTCCCTTTGTGAAGAACCAGCTCCTTTGGTGTTTCTTGTTCTTCTTCGTCTTTCGCGTTCTTCTTTCTGGTCATTCTTTCTTAATTATTGAGGGTATTTATAAATTTTAGGAAGTGGTAAAGGTCTATCTGACTATTACAAACTGGTATTAATTAAGAATTACGATTCGACAACACCAGATGGTGCTAGCGCTTTAATTCTGGAAGATTCCATTTTAAGTATTTTTAAATTTTAGTTAAGAAAATCTTATTCGATTTTCAAACATGATACCGTGTTTTAAAGGTACTGACGATACCCTCAAACCCACATCATTACTTTTTGGAATTTCTGTATGCAGTGGCGTAGGGAGGCGAAAAACAGAAAATCATCTCGAATAGATCTTGTGATATTAAATTTTGAAGGCACTGCAAACAAACCCCCATAAAAATGTTGGAAAAACATGGACCTAAGAAAAATGAGTTTTTATAAGCTTTATGATTCCGAATAACTAAATTTCTAAAATAACTAAAGTAGTTTCTATTCAGATACATATCTTATTTCTTGGTCTGCTTCTTCAATAATTTTAAAATAAAACTAAATTTAAAAATAAAACATTCACTTAATATTACAAACCTGAGCAATCCAAATTTTAAATAAGTAAAGAAATGCTGAATTATCCCAATGAAAACCACCCAATACCAAAAAAATAAAAGACATCGATTAATTTAAAAATATAATATAATTGTTTACACTTCTATTCTAAAGGGATTTTAATACATATGTAAAACATTGCTTCGTTTAAATCTATAAAGTAGGAGTTCGAACTAGACAAATTATACATCGAGAAGTATATTTTTGGTAGCTTTTTCTTCTTCCCGGTTAAATATTATAGACTCCAAAAAATCTCATCGTCCTCTTCCTCATTTTCACGTGCATAGAAAGTTAGAATGGCTAAGACCGACCATTGCAATAAGTACGCTAACAAAATTTCCTCATCATCGCCATCTCCTTTTTCCTAATTATTTTTTATCACATTCTTTAAAACAAACATAGTTACGAGATCTTTCCCAAGGTAAGGAAAAAAATAAATAAAAAAATACTTTTTCGTAAGAAACACCATCGATCTCGGATTCTTTATGGCAATAAGCTGTCTCTGCCGGATTCTTTGGAGATGTGCGAAATGCTAAAGGAACGTTTTTTAGCTGCATTTCTGTAGATGACGAATCCTAGAACGGCGCAAATAATGCCGAGAAGAGCTATAATACCGTACAACAGTTGCATGTGAAGTTCGTAAGATGGACAGACGGACTCTATGGAGATGGAAGGAGTCTCCGCCTCAAACTTTTCCGTTGAAATGTTGTCTCTGGTTTTCTGTGTAGTGGTTATTGGTTGGGAGGAGGAGGAAGACGATGAGGATGATGAAGAGGAAGAAGACGATGAAGAAGAAGACGAAACCCTTGTCGAAGGTGCCATGGTAGACGTCGAGTCTGAGACTTTCACAAAACAAGAAGGACAGCATTCACCAGGTATTGTGAAACTGAATTCACCATGGTTGCATTGGGGATTCTGGCACAAAGACATTGCACACTTTTCCTCTCCATTAATGCATTCACATTCTTTGCAATTGTGCTGCCATTTGCCTCCATTGGGGAACACTTCGTTCAAAGATCTAACGTAGCATCCACTGCTTTCAATTTCACATTCCTTTCGACAGAGTGGAGCGCCGTCTTTGCAGGAGCATTTCATGCAATCTTTCGACCAGAAATTGTTGGAATTCTCAACGTTTGTGCAATTCGGTTCTTCCGAAATACATTCAGTTTTGGGACAACATTTGCCAGGCAACCACTCCGATTGATTTCTAATCTCCAGGATGTAATTGTTTTCACAGTCAGGCAAAAGGCACGATTCGCATATACAACCTTTAGGAATGCAGCACTCTTTCAAGAAGTCCTCTTCGTCCTCGAATTCCTCGGTCGTGTTCACCAGCAAATTGTACTCGGTAATTCTTAGCTCGGTTCGGTAACTGTCAGGTGGACATATCAATTTGTCAAGTGGTGGACAATTGACTGCTGCACATTGGGCGTCGATATCGTCGTCATCGTTGTAATCGTCAAGATCGATGTCATCGTAAGTACTCGTAGAGTAATCATAATGCTCTGAAAGTAAACAAGAAAAATGTATATTCAGTTCACTATTTAAAGAAATTTACGTCAGTGGAATGAGGAAAATGTGTTGAGCGAGAATGAATCACTAGAATTTATTGCAATTGCAAGGGGTATTCGTTGTAGTCGACGTTCGCTCAGTTCACTTCAGAACAGAACAGAAATAGAACACTGCGTCATGAAGGACAGTGAATATATTGTGTTTATGTGAGTTGAATTTTAATGGATATGGGTTTGTTATCTTACCAAAATTGGAGTCAAGGAAACGAAGAAAAGTGAATGTATGTATTCTTTTTCTGGTTCATTTCAGATGCACTTAAGATGTGAGTGACAGAGTGTTCTTCTCTTGAATTCGCTTACGTTGTCGTTTTACTTAAATTTGGAGGGTTATTAAATTTATAGTATTTACTCTTAAATTAATTTGGAAAATTGGACGATTCCCAAAAACGATCAACCTGTTAAATTTTGATGGTAGAAATGAGGAAGATATTTTGAGGTGGACTCATTTTTTCCGGGTTATTAACATGATTTTAGTTTATAGATTTTGTTGGGAATATTTCGTTTTTCAGATCAGTAGATCATTATTACTGAACTGACTGTGAATTTCATATATTACGAATCATGTGCGTTTGAAGATATTATCAAGGAAGTAAATCTATGTTCTTCTGTGCGAGTTGAGAGTTATTTTTAAAGCTATCATAAAATTGACTCATTCCTACATCCATTGCTAATCCTATTGTTAGCAAGCTTATCAAACAACAACTGAAAAGCATAGTAAATGTCTTATGACAATCAATAAGCAATGCTGAATGTATCAATATTATTGTAGTACTTTGAATCCGCCTTGATTACTAAACATCATCAAAACATTACTTATACAACACATTTCGAAAAACTTAAACATATGCTTATTTAGCTACATTATGAAGAGCTATCTGAAACCTCTGTATTCTGAACATATTACCTGAAACTGCTAAACTATACAGTAAAAGTTCACTAATAATGCGGACAAGATACGCTTCTACTTGGGTTGTATGTTAAGTATCACAAATGTGAGTAATAGTTATAATATGCAACTCCATAATATGTGTTTGTATTTAAAATTATGATTGTTGAATCTAACACTAATAAGTAATAAGGAAAAGTAAAAATAGCGATATCAGACTTCATTCCGAGGAGAGATTAAGGTGATATATCCATAATAAGCGTCAAAATACTACCACAAAAATATTGAATATTACCTATAATATATGTGATACTCCTTATTCCTTCCTTCTCAGCTCCTTCTTATTCTTTGACGTAGTCTTTAGAAAAGAAGTTATGTCATATTATATTTGAATTGCTATTTAGTAAGGATTCTACAACCATAATTTGGAATTCCATCATAAAAATGGAAGATACTAGACTATATTCTCTCCTCCTGGTGGTGACAAATCGAAATTATATTGTGTGTGATTCGTAGTATGCTGGAAAACTCTTTTCAATATTTTAATAATTATTTCTACATTTTCCGTCATCATTGTACAACCATCAGCTTCTGGACTGGAACCAGGACATTTGGAAAATGAGTGTCCTGAGCTTGCAAAGATATTCTGCTCCCGTTGTCATAATTCGATCGTATTATCAAGTGATTGTAAGTGCCAATCGAGGACAATCAACCTGAGATTAGCTGCATTAAATACAGCCGGCCGAAGAAAAGAAATAACATGTAAATTAAAGATCCCAATTATGATTATAGCCAAAAAGGCCGAGAAACTCTGAACCTTGCAATATCAAGTACATCAAATACAACACCTCATCAAGGCTCAACTACTTGCCATAATCAAAAAGTCGTGAAAACCATCAAACCCAATGAAATCATCTATGAAGTGATTCAGGATCAACTCCTGCATTCAGAAAATAATGACATGATGTTTTTTGATATTGCTGAAGAAGAGTACATCTACGAGAGCCACGTTAATGAGATCCACCATAGACATCAAACTTGCCATTGATTCTGTTTCTTTCTCTTTATCTTCCCAGAAACCTATCCTTAGGCAGCCTACTTGCCAAGGGCTCCATCCGATAAAATAATTCCGATTCGGTCAGTGTTAGAATTTGCCAGATTCTTTTTTTTTATTGAGGAGAAGAAATCTTCATCATATGCACTAAGGATCGAACTCAGACTCATAAAGGTGGGAAGTGCTAGCACAAAAACCAAACTATCTTTTCGAGCAGATATTTTAAGAGAAGATATATTAAAGGGAAAACTAAATTATTTCATAAAGTAACTATAAAATATTAGCTTAATATATAATATAAAATTAATTCTTTAAAACAAAGAAGAAACTTTATGGCATACTTAGTTCTTTTTTTTAATTAAATGTTGACCATGCTTTTTTTAGGTGGATAGAGAGTGGGGTATATACAACCCTATTTATAGGGTAAATTCCAGATTTTTAGTGAAAATATATAAGTCTGGAAAAGAATTTCAAAGAAGGACAATGTATGGAACTAGTCAATAATGAATTCGTATTTTCGGAAGGATATGGAGATGTCGACATTGAAACTGGAAATAAGCTATGCATCTTGAAAATGTGTTTTATAGTTTATTTTCTGGTTTAAATATTTGTACATCATGCTTATTTGGTATGAGCGTTCTGACCATCTTTATATTAAAAGCCTTAAAGATCTTCAGAAAAAGGAAATGTTGTTGGTTTTAGTGTAGTTGAATCGAGTTCTACTAATCCACAAAATACTTGTTAAGTATGTCTTACAGGAAAACTGACGGTTATTCCATTTAATAAATCAAGTCCTTACAATATTTCGTCTATCCTTGAAGTATACGCTGATGTGTATAGAAAAATGATAGTATCTTCGATAGGCTGTGTAAATTACTTCGTGATGTGCATTGAAAATTGCGCTCAGTATATATGACTTTGTCTGTAACCTCCAAAGAATCCTAATGTCTTAAATCAATTGATATTAACACTTTGTAAGAATATTGGTGAATAAAAGCTGGTTTAAAATCCTTAGTTGACTTTTAATATTGTTTATGTCGGCAAAACCAAACAATATATAGTTAATCAAATTTAAAAAAAATACGAAGGATATATATGTACATACAAACTGAATTCAAAGCTTTAAAATCGAATTTATAATCTATAATTTATAATTGTGTACAAGATTTTGGAAGAAGATATTGTGAATTTTGTTAGGTTTTTGATGATTTTGAAAAGATGTTGGTTAAAGATGTCCAAGATTTGGCCTATCAAAATCCACATGATTACTCCTCGAACATAGTCAATAAAAGGGGCAACACAACACGAGGAGCAGGAAGTGAGAGAAATTCTGGGATACCGAAATACCAAGGATTTAATAAAGTTCTACAACAAAATAAATTAACGAACAAAAGCTAAGTGATGATGTTGGTTGATATAGTGATATGTAGGTATTTGAACCAAAGAAACATGGACCGATCAGTGGAACATCAGTTAAATCAATACAATTCATAAGAAAGGTGACAAAACGCTATGCTCCAATTCAGTATCATAAATGTCTCATATAGGATTAGGTTCAGGAGGTAATTATATAATTTATTTCTTTCACTGAAAAATGTTTGATTTTTGTCGAAAAGTTGAATTTGTAAAAATGTACAACATTTTTGAATGTTTTGATTTTGATTTACCAACGTTTCGTCCGATCTCTTAAGAACTGCATTTTTCGAAAGAAATTTACAGATAACGATTTCCAACAATATTTTGTCATGTGCTATGTAGTCTACAAAAAATGTACATGTACCAGAATATGTCGGAGTCGTTTCCGAATAATTTTAGTTACAGGATTGTTCTTAAAATACCTACAGGAATTGCAATTGAGTTTGCGACTATTCCAGGAGACTTTTGATGACTTAACTTGGTCTTTCTTTTTTTTTAACAGGACTCATTTTATTTGTAATTCTAGGAATATTGTTAATAATTATTATCCTATTTTCTATCTTGTTTGGCTATCTTATTAAGCTGTTGTTGCTTAGAGTAGGAGATGTTTTTTTTTTTTTTTATTAAAATCCTCTTTTACAATTTGAAGTTTTTATTTAATTTTTACTAATTTAGTTTTTGTTTGTTTAATTTAAGAATAAACTTCTTTCAAAATATAAATTTTTGTTTTTTTGTGTTTTTTGTTAAAAATATAATTATTTTAGAACTATTTAAGATATCTAAACTCCAAATGTTAAGAGCAAAAATCCAAGTATGGATTTTGAATCTCAATTATTTGCAAAGTTGAAATAAAATACATTCTCCAGAGAATTTTATAAGACTTTTAATTTCAATAATTTACAAGCTCAATTAATACTTCAGAATTTTGGCAACAGTTAAATTAAAAAAAAACACTTTAAATAAATTTAAAAAAATATAAGTCTTAAAAATAAAAAAAAGCTGTTTTAAAAATATTGTAAAAGTAAAAAGTAAAAATTATTTTAAAATTGTTTTTATTTATAATAAATTGTTTAAAGTGTAATTGTTTTAAAAATAATAATAGCACAACAAAATTGCTTAAAAAATGTTTAATTTATGAATTTTACTCTTAATTTTCATTAACTTAGTATTTTTGTTAATTTAAAAGTCTTAATGTTTTGTTTAAAAACCAGTTTTTTGGTCTTTAAAGTTTAGAATTTAAAATTAATTAACTTTTTTCAAAAAACTTTCGTATTAGGACTTAAAAGTAAAAAAAAAAAAAATTATTTTTAAAAACTAAACTTTAGAAAATAATTTAATTCTTAAACAATTTTTTTTTGTTTGCTTTTTATGGATAAATAAAATGAAAGTTTATGAGGCGCTGTAAATTCTTTTCAAGAAAATATTATAAGATCTAAAAAAAAATATCAACTAAATTTTTCTCTTTGAAAATGGAATTTCAGATCTTCTTTATTTTTATTATTGAAGGTACAGTATTTTTTAAGATAAGCGTTTACTATCAAAGAAGCACACTGAAACCTTCAAGGGAGTACAGACCAACAAGTCTTCGTAAATTGTGAATTATGTAAAATCCCTTTTTCCTTCCTAAACGTCTTTTGTGAAAGACTGACTGACCACATATCCAGATTTTTACACTTCAAGACTCCTTGAAACACTGAAATTTAAATACCAACTTCGATCGATTTCAAGCATGCATACGACAACACCGATAGGAGCTCGCTTTTTACATCAATGAGATCCTCCGGAATACCATGAAAGCTCAACAGACAACTGGTTAACCCTGGCGAACACTGAGAGTGTTGTCAGAATTGGCCACGATTCCTCGGAGCAATTCACTACCAAACAATGTTTCCGCCAAAAGAGTGCATTCTCATGTGACTTCTTTAATCTGTGCCTTAAGAAAATTATTCGTGACCCATCACGAGAAAGGATACATCTACAATAAAAGTACTCAAATACTGGACCATGCTGACGACAATGACATTATGGGTAGAAGGAGGGTCGATGTATAACATAGTTTTCTAGAGATGGAGAAGGCGGCAGGAATCATGGGATTTAAAGTTATTGCATACAAAACAAAGTACATTTACGTAACCATTGGAAAATGTCTTAATTGCAGTTACTGAAATGCAAAATGCGTCCATGTTCTTCTCTGTTTAAAGCGGGAACACAAATTGTTAGATTCAAGCAGTGTGAGTTTTGATTGTAAGAATGTTGACTCGATTGACTACCCGTCATTGATAGCAAAACTGCTTCTTGATAAACTTCACAATAAGTTAATTGACACACTTAGACTTGCTATAGAGTTTATGTCGGCTAAACCAAACAACATCTGATACAAATAATTTATCAACATAAAAATTATACGAAGGATGAACACATACAAATTCAACGCCCAGCTTTGCAGTCGAATTTAATTCTTGACTTAAACTATGTGAAATTGAAACGAAATGTCTCAGAAATTATCTATATAATTTTAGAAATTAATAGCGTTTAGTACTTTCATAAGATCTTGTGAATTTTGTTAAGATTTTGAATTAGTTTGTAAAGATTTTCCACAAAGCTGGGCAAAGTAATACCACAACAACTGATTCCTTTAAATATATATTAATAATAATACTTTAAATATATATTAGTGAAAAACACTGAGACTTTTGATTGAATAAAGATATTAATAAAGTATTACGTTGAAGAGTAGGCCAATTATTTCAAGATTGTCCTAATCAAAACACTATCAAATTTCTTTTCTCAATACCCACACCATACAAACATCCCAAAAGTTCCAAAACATCAGAAAACCATCACCTAATGAACTGATAGTTACCATCACATGTTGTATAGCCATCTTTTATATATATATAAAAACCATCCATTCATCGGTCCATTGAAGACTATAATTATCATATCACCCTCTTGAAAAGCTCGTGAAATCCTACTTAATTACGAAATAAAAGCATAATGTAAATGTGGAAACCATCATCATAGTAAGTATAATCAAGCATTTGAGTCAAAGACCTCAAAGAACTACCCACAAAGAGTTAATACCACCACGCAAACTTTTGAAATGAAAAGTTCATAATTAATGTAATAATAATTATGAAAGACTTTTTACTTTTTTTAATTTATTTTTTATTGTGAATATGAATAAACGCATCGCGTACACAATATATATAGGTCAACAAAGTCCCTGAATCACAGTCAACATTCAACAATACAGCCCGCATAAAAGCAAGATAAACAATTCAACCAAATAATTAATTTTAATTATCTTTTAATAACTCTTGTAATTTACGATTCCCCTTTTCCATTTAGATAACTGTGTGTAATTGCAACATCCCATCCTCTCCCTCCTCATAAAATAATCTTCTTAACGCAATCTATTACATTGCGTCCAATAAATTCATCAACAAGTTGTTTGCGTCTCGCGTCGCATTGCTCTACAAAAATAGACAATGAATTGGATTCGGAAGCAAAGCGAGGGAAAGCAAAGCAAACAAACGCTTTGTGAGGAGATTACACAGAATCCCATCATCATCACACCATCGCATCGCATCTCATCACAGCACAGCACAACACAGTGAGGAAGAAATAAAATATAAAAAATGTTTATTAATTAATTATTTGACGTGTAACATGACAGATTATGAAGAGCGACCATATAAATTACTCGGCTGTAAAATGGAAGCGTGTAATCAACACTCTTAGTCTATGCCGTTTGTTTAGACAGCGGAATTATTAATTGCTGTCTGTCTGTCCGTCCGTCCATAATAGGTCTTTGGACAGTGGGATTCTCTGTCTCTTGGATGGACTGTTCACTTTCAATGTACATCTGGCCTAAATGACTTCTTTAATTGTTTTTTTTCTTTTTTTTTTTAATAGAGTAAGAGGAAATTTGTTGACCTAGTGAAAATATTTTATACTACTACATCTGGGATCGATGGAAAATGCTACAAAATAAAAAATTACATTTTTCTTTTTCGGTTGTTTAGTTTTCCCTATTTCTTTGAATAGAGTTAGTGGTGAATATTTAAACGAGAATACTATTGATGTATGTGGGGTTTCCAAATCAGAAACGCTTCAGTAGAAGGGAAGAATACTCACATTACAACATACAACAATTATCATTTAGACGTGTTCCTCATTTATAAATCTAATTTAGAATTTGAACATTTTACCAAGGGAAAGTAGTTTCATTCTTATGAATTTTGTTAAGTTTTACTACTGAAAATATGAAGAAACAAACAACTCGAAGTGATTAGCGACTTCAATCAACTCCAAGCGGTTCAAAACAAAAAAAAAATTGATTCAAGTAATTATTGAGAGTATTAGTTAATAATTTTTATGGTTGTCTAAAAAAATTAAAATAAATATCAAGTATATGGCTCAGTTTCATCTCTTCCAACCTGACAATCTCGGTAACATTCCAAGAACTAGGGTTAAAAAAGTCATGGGTATGTGAGAAAAATATTGTTATGTTCTACAATTTCTTGGGATATGAATATAAATATCGTCTTGAAATCTTCAATCCACCTCTTCGGAATATGGATCTCCTATTCTCTTCTCGAAATAATGCATCAGTTATGGTTGATTGGAAATTTGAAACAAAAACAAATTATGAAAATGCAAATTAAAATAACTATATTTAAATTCACCATCCTTATTGCCCAAGTATTTTAATTAAAAACTACTAAACTAGAAAATATTTGATTGACCTTTACTAGAAGCTTGAATATGCATAACATGTTCAATATGTATTTTTTAGAGATCGTTATACAATCAAGGAAGTGTTTATTTATGGATGGTGATTCGTAACGCAAATAATGGACCTACAACCTTAAGATCTGTTAATATGAACGCTGTATATTTGTTTTATTTCCAAATCTTATTTGGATGATATCACGAATTCTTATATATGCATCCATATTAAATGTGTACATCTATATAATATTATGTCTGTCGGTCCACAAAACTAAAGAATAATAACTACAATATTACTAATCCACAAATGTAGATCTCAGACATTATTTTGTAATGGTTCTGTATCCGCATTTGAAGGAGTGTCTCTCAATTATTATGTGTACAAATCAGGGGTTGTTAACGTTACTAACGTTAATTAACGGTTAATCAGGTACTTCGGCCTGAAGCGATTTGTGGTGAAAAGAAAAATATTTATTTAAATGCTAAGAAATACAAATAAATATTTATCATAACGTAAATTAAATAAATAATGTTTTATTTAAATATATGTTTGACTCGATTTCTTGACTCGATAGCTATATAATTATGTTTCTACATCAAAAGTCCATAAGATTTTCCCAAACTATCCAAAAGCGAACCCTCAGATAGAGTATCTGACTAATGCAAAACTGTGGGATAGGATTTGAAGGGTAATTTTTCTTTTACACACATCAGATACTTTTTCGAAAATTGGAAGAAAAGTTGATGAAAAATGTCACTTTGAATGTCAAAACTGTTCGTTCTGAGATCAACTTTTCAAAAATATTAATGAAAAGTATCTGATGTTTGTTTTTCTTGACTCGATAGCTACTAAAGATTATATCTACATCAAAAAACATTCAAATTTCCCCAACCATTCAAAAACGACCCGCAAGATTGACTATCTGACTAGTGAAAAACTGACAGATAGGATTTGAATGGTAATTTTTCTTAAAAAAAGTAAGATCAATTTTTTTGTATCTAAAAGTTAACAGATACTCGTTATGAGCCAATAAAACCAAACATCAGATATTTTTCTTCCAATTTTGGAAAAAAATTAAAACGAGTATCTGTAAACTTGTAGATAAACAAATGTAGTTTTTATTTTTTAAAGAAAAATTACCCTTCAAATATTATCTGGCAGTTTTGCACTAGTCAGATACTCTGAGGGGTCAGGGAAATTTTAATATTTTTTGAACATTTTTGAGAAGTTCAAGAAAAATAGTCAATATTTTTTTTCAGAACGACAAATTTTGAGATTCAAAGTGACATTTTTCATCAACTTTTCTTTAAGTTTTTCATATTTTCGAAAAAGTATCTGATGTGCTTTTATTGACTCAAAACAAGTGTCTGAAAACGTTTAGATAAACATTTTTTTTTTTTTTTATTTGAGGGAAATTACTCTTAGATTCTTTCTGGCAGTTTTGCTCTAATCAGATACTCGATCTGAGGAGTCGTTTTCGCAGGGTTTGGGAAAATTTAATATTTTTTGATGTAGAAACATTCTAAGGTAGCTATCGAGTCATGAAAACCAAACATCAGATGCTTTTCATGAACATTTTTTAAAAGTTCAATATTTTTTCCTCAGAACGAACATTTTTTATTTTACTTAATTATGCTTTCTTGATATGTGTTTATTTTAAGGGAGAATTTTCTTACTTAGTCATGTAATTAATAGTAGAATTTATTCTATAATTTTAGTTTTACACTGATAAAATTTTTTATATTCAAAGTGACATGTTTCATCAACTTTCCTTCATATTTTCGAAAA
>JXPG01003813.1:0-11598 GCA_001015175.1 Megaselia abdita | reverse complement strand
TAGCACCTACACCAACCAACTACCTAAACATGCTATGACCAAACATGCTATTGAAAAAGCATTAAATGGTGAACATATACCAAAAAAGAAAAAGTGCACTTGGAGAAATCGAAGAATCAAAGAGATTCTAAGACGAAGGCAAGACATTGATGTGTGCGATTATCTCCATCGATTGGCTCATTTCACCGATTTATAGAAATTATTATTGTTTGTTACTTTGGTTTGTTAAAAAAAATGGATTATGAATTATGGTTTTTTTTTTTTCGGATTTTGAGTAAAGGTTTTTGAAAATCATGCAAATATTGGATTTTTTCTTTCGGGACTTTGAAGTTAAAATATTTGAAATTTTGGAATTCTGTAATTTAGATAATTAAGATCCGAATTCTGTCATAGTTCGGATTTTGACTTTTTGTTTTAACTTTAAAAATGTGTGTGGTTGTTGTAATTAGAAACAAAAAATATTACATGTAAAAACACAAAATAAAAATATTCTACTATTAAAATAGTATTCTTGAAAAAAGACGCAAACCAAGTACTTCAATTTATAGAAAATGAATTCATGAATATATATTATGGGCTTAAGAAATCGTTCAAGTTAAGTTGCAAATCTGTATTTTTTTAAGTCTATCTACAGATTTGATGAAATTGTTAGCGAGGCGAAATATTTTGTATCTCAAGAGTAGTGAATTCAAAATTGAGATACGAAAGTGTGTTTTTGTGCCCATTCTTAATACAAAAATACATTTTAGAAACTTCCATTTAAAGATTTTAAAAAATATTAGCATCTTTTTTAAGGCTTAAACTAAAATAAACGGCAAAGATCTGGAGGATCCGGAATAGGCAATTTTAAACTTAGCTTTATAAAAAAAGAAACATTTGGCATTATTATCTACTTCATTTGTTTAAAGAAATCTTTAAATTGAAGGAGAAATTAGCCGACGTAAAAGGCGTATAACGTATATATAATGTAGTAATGATGTTATGGTTTACAAGCCTGCTTTGTAAAGGTGGTTATTAAATACTATAATATATTAAATCGAAAATACTTACTTAATCTGTGTTTACTTTGTGCTTCTTTGATGTTCTCCCAATGAATTAATGAATACCAAGACACTCCCTGAATATCAACCTTTGAATAACCCAAATGGAATTCACCACTAAATATGAAGAAAATAATTATTTCCAAATTGTATCTTAGCTTTTCTATGATCAAATAAATATTTTTAATAATATAAATAGTTTCATATGAAAGTGTAGTAAAAGCATGTTTTTCCCACTATTTTATTTAGGTCGATATTTCCAAAACTATTCAAATTAAAAATATTCTAAAATCTTGATTCAGGATTTTGAATTTTTATTTTTTATTACGTTACTTGAATTCACAATAACAAACAAGAAATGGAATTGATGGATTTTTCAGCATCAAATTAAGGGAATTGCCACTTTCATCGGCAAAAACTCATATTATTTAATTTGAAGAAACTTACTTCTTATCAATATGTATTATTTTCATGTCCATTGAATGGATTGTTGTAAATACATGTGTTGCTCCCTGTACTACACACTCTCTAGTTTCCGGCATAGCAATCGGAGTACACGTTGCTAAAAATACGGGCTCATTCCGACTACATAATGGTAAGAACGACAAATAATGACCTTGAACCAAAACCACCTGAAATAAATTCGAAATATAACTTTATTTTCTTACACTAACATAAATCACCCTAATTTGTAGGGGATACAGAATCTATAAATTTAGCTATAATATTATATTTCTTAGAAAAAGTCATATGTCTTTCATATATATGTTTAAATATGAGATGTTTCATTTGAAAATTAACTTCACATTAAAGCCGAGCCAAATGAGTCAAGAATTGTTCTCTCGGCTGTATATTTTGTACATCTATGAATGAAAATGAATATCGAGGTCCTATTTATTAATTTTGAAGCCGTATTTGTAAACAACAAAGTTGATCAATAGCTGATAATGAGACAAACAATAAATACTTTGAACAAATGCGAAATGATGTATCTAAGATTTTGATGTAGCCTCATGGAAATGTTATTCATATGTTCTTTGAGCGTATGGTTGCATAAAAACATACAAAAAAAGTAGGCGTTAAAATAATTGGGTGAAAATATAGTTAAACTAAGACTCTGTTCTTCCAACATTTCCTCGATCATACGAACTTTTTATATAAGTTTAACTTATATAGAGTTTACGTTCTACGGGCATTTGTTGCTGTTGGAAATTGTATACAACGTTTTTTGCTATCCTCTACGAAATAAAGATATTATCTTTTTTCATCTTTACTGAGACTGACATAATAAACTTCTTTTAGGAGAATGGACGTGAAGCTTTATATTATATACACATATCACATTCGAACTAAAGCAAATTAAAAATAATTGTCATATGTGCTAAAGGAAATAATTCATTTGAAATTTGAATAAGAAAGAGTATATTTTACCTTTTGATCACCAAATCTCATTTGGCGCCTAGCGTTTCTGCTAACATTCATCCTACATAAAAATATTCTGTGTTCCCCTTCTAAAAGTGGTTGATGTTGTTGATGTTGGCCGGGAATCTGTGGAACATTTCGATTTAGTTCGGATTGGATGAAACCGTGATCTTGCTTATCAATTATATCGTAAACAGAATCTCCATGAATCAGCAAATCTTCCTATATAAAAAAATATATATACAAGAAATGTATTAATGTATTCTAATAATTAATTTTAATATTTAAACAAAACCAAAAGTAAAATCGCCTAATACTGATATTCAATAATTTACTGTATTTTAAATAGCATTTTTAATTTTAATGGACAAAAAACATATACATGCTATGTATATTATGGAAAGATTGATTTTCACTATTTCTCAGTATAAAACTAAAACAGTTCCATCAAGAATGGGAAAAAAATAACGCAAAGAATTGAACAAATTGTGTTAAAATTTAGCAAAAAAACGCGAATTATTAGCACAAATATGTGCTTCACTCATGCGCAGAAAAGTGCGAATTTCTAACCACACTAGCTATATTTTAGAAATCCCCACTTCTTAACCATTTTAAATGACTAAATCCAACAAAAATTCTAAAAATACGAAGAATATTTTTAGCCAAAAATTCTAAACATCGAACAAAAAGTGCTGATTTCTTACACATTTTAAAAATGATAAAAATCAATCAAATTGTTTTAAGAAAAATCTTCACTTTTTTTAAATTTTTTATTATATTACTTTCATTGATACTGTCGAATATTGAATACCGATCGAACATTAATTATATTATTAACTATACGTTCCGTAGCAGCACTAGGGCTTTTATTTATATATTTACATTCAGAAAATTGTTCCAAGGGCTGAAACCATAATAATTTTAATAATCCATAATTATAGACTAGAAAACATATTTGACATAATATGCTATTAAAACTTTATTATTAGTAGAGGCATATAATATGAGCACCACTCATTATGGATTACTGTTAAATGTATGGATCCATATTATGAAATTGTTCAATTATTTATACAAAAATATCCAAAATAATTTTGGAAGTCCTAAATTCTGCAAGATAACAAATATAAAGGCAAAGCTCTGTAGTTATAGTCAGATTTTAACAATTATACTTTCAGCGTTATATTATAGCTCAAAAAAATTTATTGCATGCATCTATACTAATTTAGCCTCAGGTCTTAAATGTTATAGTTGTAGGTCCATAATATGAGCATCACTATGTTGAGGACATTCACATCCATAAACACTTCTCTGAGTGCAGCTCTAAAATTGCAAACTCACAGCCTCTGGTCCCATCCTCACTTCGTATAATATATTAGGAACTATAATGAATAGGTGCCGTAGAACTTCGTTTCGTAGTAGCACTAGGGTTTTTCTTTTAAATTAATTCTAAAATTGCCAACTCACAGCCTCTGGTCTCATCCTCAGTTCGTATAATATATTAGGAACCATAAAAATCTGATTAGGAATCATAAACTCCATAAAAATACATTTTGCTTTAGTAGCTTTTTTCCAATGCTATTTCCACAATTTTGATGAGAGATTCTGTTCTAATATGCAGGGTTAATACAAGTGCTTTCTAGAGCTCATAAAGGCTTTTTAGAGCTCTTTTTTTTAAAGGCTCAAAAAGGATATTTTTATTTTATTAAGTACAACAAAGTTTTTTTTAAATAATCAGTGGGATAGTTAGAATTTGTTTTAAAAATGTCTAAACATAGGAAACATTTAGCGAAATTCTATCAACATTTTGTATGAATAAAAAACTCACAACATTTTCCCAAACTAAAAGGCATTTAAAAAATAAAACCATTTTTTTTTTTTCTAAAAATTTAAATAAAACAATATTTTGAATTTACAAAATTTAGATTTTTTAAAGCATTTGCAATGTTAAGCTTTNAAAAAAAAAAAAAAAAAAAAAAAAAAAAAAAAAAATTAAGACTGTTTTTAATAGTTACATTCTTAGATTTTGAATTTAGAAAACAACTTTTGTAAATTTGAATATTAGGAACTGAATATTTGGTTTTTAGTTTTAAATAATTATTATTATATTATTATTATTAGGATTTGAAAATAGTTTTAAATTTGGTGTAATTTTTCAAGTTTAAATCGAGAGAAAAATCATGAATTAAAGAGAGAAATCATGAATTAACATTAAAATTAAAGTATGTTTAAAAGGAACATTTTCAAAACAAAATGTTTTGTTTAAAACGAAAATATAATTTCCGAAATATTGTGAAATTGTCATCCCTTAATTGAAATTTAACTTTAAAAACTTGTCTAATTTTAAAACGTTTTTTTTATATAATTTTGTTTCTGACTTTCGTAAGAACCCTGTAAAATGAGTAAACAAATCCCGATAAAAATATTGCAAAGTACTTGCAGTAATGTTCCATTGCTTAGGGCTTTTTTTATCTGCTTTGAGGGCTTATTAGGGCTTAAAAAGGCTTTTTATTAACTTTAGTCGATTTTTATGAAACATGAATATGTCACACGACACTATATGATCAAAACGCGGTATCAAGTTTGATAAAATTAAAAAAAAAACTATAAATGAAAGCTTCCACAATTTAATTCAAGCGCTAGCGCCATCGGTTGTCGACCATTTGAAATTCTGTTAAAGGTAGTTTGTAGTAGTCAGATAGACTTTTAAAGTGATGTGATATGTCTAAGTTGCAAAATGTTTACTGCAGACAGACGGACAAAGCAAGTACACAAGAGTATTTTTTTTTTTTTAAAACCTTAAATGAGGCGGTGCAGTAGAACTACTTTTCGTAGTAGCACTAGGGTTTTTTAAGAAATTTATTCTAAAATTGAACCATTCACAGCCTCTGTCTTCCTCACTTTGTATAATATATTAGGAACCATAAAGGTTCATATAAAGAATCATAAAGTCTATAAAAACTATTTTTTTTTTTGCCACTTTCCTACGCCCATGTATTTCTAAAATGTTGATTGGGGTTTGTAGGCCTTATTGGTAACTTCAAAATGATGTATCAAACCACCATACATGATTCGAGATAACGAAGTATGCACTAAAATGTTAATTTTTTATATGCCATTTTACTGTTTTTCGCTTCCCATTGCCACTGCATTTAGAAATTCAAAAAGTAATGATGTGGGTTTAAAGGCCCCATCAGTACCTTTAAAACGCGGTATCAAACTAACATTTAAAAATACTTAAAATGGAAGTAATTTAAGCGCTAGTGCCATCTGCTGTTAACCAATCAAAATTCTGTTAATGGCAGTTTATATTCATTCAGATACCGTTCAGATAGACCTTTAAAATGAGGTATCCCATGCTAATATCGGATAATGTTTACACCTCAACAGTGTGGAAATTTGTTTACATACATTTTTTTTACAGAAATCAGCACTTTTTGCATTTATAGCTAAAGATTAACACAAAGTTCCGATTTTTTCAATGTTTTTATGTCCTTCATCTGCAGTAAAACCATCAAGGTATTTTGCCATCATCCTCTGTCGAAATGCAGAAACCGAGCTTTCTTTATTTATGCAAACATTTTTGCATTTAATAGTAGTAGAGATAGTAAGAGTGTAAGGCAACACTCCAAGACCAAGTGGCTACGATTGATTAAAATTGGCAAATTTAAAAAGCTATTAAAACTTTAAATTTACAAAAATGGTCTACTATAAAAAAGAGATGCTAAACAAAGTATCGTTAATAAATTAAAGATCGACAGACAAATGCCGTGAAGAATTCAACGTAAAGTAGAATAATTATTGACCATCTTTCTTAATTAAATGTACTTTTAAAAATTCTACCATGTGTTAGATTTATATAATAACTTACATTGAATTTTACAAATGCAATATTAAAGCTTCAGTATCGAAGTAATAATCATTCGATTTATAAATTTTTAATTATAGCTTTTGAGGTCGAATATATTCCGTTGTTATGTCATGTTAACCTCATGACATTATTCTTGATTAAATTAATAGAAAGAAAATGTAATTGCATTTGGTTTTTCTGTTAACATCTTTTATTGCTTTAGTGTTAGATTTCGTCTTCTATAAATATTTGGTTTTATAGGTAAGTGAGTCATAGAATTTCTATTTCTTATCCTATGTCATTAATCAAGTCCATAAACATACCATTGAATGTCCAAGATACTCAGCCGCATTATCCGAAATATAAAGTAGTTTACCGTTTTGTGTTAACATCATCAAGAACCCCGATAAAGCCTATAGAGAATAAATATTGGATCATTATTTAAGTATAATATTGATGGTATGTGATTAATACTATTAAGGTTGACTCATTGTTCATTTTTAACAATATCAAACCATGCCGTATACCAATTTAAATCTGTATAAACTGTTTCTATAGTTTTTAAAATGAGTTATTTTATATCAGATGTTATGATGTATAAATATTCACCTTAGAAAATCCTATATTTGGTGTTGGAGTGTGATGAATCGAAATATCGTGTCTTTTGAATACTAAAAATTAAAAAATATATATTTATAGCATTTTAAAAATATATGTAGTACATTATTACACCAACTCCCCCTCTTAATATTAGTATTATTGATTTCAAAAATTTCACACAATTACTTTTGTTTAAAGTGTATTGTAACACTTATGATTTTGATCGCTGTGTCTCCTGTATCTGTTTTGAGTCTTGTAGTAGTGTTTTTACCAACAGGATGACAATACAATACTAACTCATTTCATTACATGGATATGGGGCTAACCAAACATATTCTGACTCAATATTGGTTTCATTTTAAAGAGAACATTTTTACCATGACTAGAAAACAAGCGCATATGTATTGAAAAATTGTGAAACTGTCTTCGATAGAAATGGCTTTTTCATTATTTTTGATGCGTTTTTGCTCCAAAACATAGGAAAGAGATATTGGTATAATGAAAATTCTGAAGAAGACGCTTTTAAAAATTAAAACAGTTTTTGAGATATTTAATTTTTAACAATTACTTTTTTCATTATTTTGAAAATTTGATGGCTTATTATTGTTATTATCTTTTTAAAATTAAAAGCTTTTATTGAATTTGACTCGTACATTTCTAAATATATGCTCTGACAATTAATTTTTTGTTTGAAATTCGGACCAATACACTGAAAGAAATTGTCAAAAAACGTGTTTTTTTTTAATGTCATTTCTCGGGAACGGTTAAAGCTACGAACCTGAAACTTGTGGGGTAGGTTGACATTTGAGATGGGAAGCTTCAATCCGGGTTTGGCGAAATTTGGTTCAGTACATTGAGAAACATTTTCGATTAAAAAACTGTTTGTCTTAGAATTGTACAAAGTTAGTGTCATTTCAAAGAGTGACCCTTAGACAAGCAAGAATTCGAATATGAGATTTCCAGGATTAATACACTGCGATAAATTTTAAGTTGAAATTGAAAATTTATTTTTTTTAATGATTTTCTATTTTAACAAAAGTGGTGTCATTTTAAAGAAGAGATCTTCAGGATTCTAAAAAAAAACATAAACAAGTTTGCGGAAAAATTTACACTGAGAGAAATTTAAGGTTGAAATTTAATATTTGTCCAACATTACAATATGGGTATCATTTTAAACGGGAGAGTTTCAGGAGTTCAGGAAACCAAAAACAAGTTATCTAAAAACAACGAAAATCCCGCCTACTTACAATTTCACTATATAACGAATTTCTACGAGTCAGTAGAATTTCCCCTTATTCTAGCAAAATTGACTATGCTTACCATCGTTTGTTTGTAGAGGTATTTTTGCCAACTTTTTTGTCAAAATTACATATCCTTCAGGATAAGTTCCGGAATATAATTTATTTCTGGTCAGAAACTAACTCTCTTTCTGTAGACAAAGGTTTCAGTTCGCTCCTCTCACTCCAGAAATTCGGAATCTACTACCGTTTTGAAATTTATATTTTTTGAAAACCATAAACTACCAACCTAGAATCTATTGTTCCACGCTCTGCTCCAGAAACTTGAAATAAACTTTTTTTAGATTTATAATTTTTGAAAACGAAACACTACAAACTTGAAATAAATAATTAGACATGCTTCGCTACGCTAAGCATCCCTTTCTGTGACTTGAGTTTTCGTTCGCTTCGCCCACTCAGAAACTAAGTATGTTCATGTGAACTTTACGTTAAGAACGATTTACAATCCACCCAACGTTACACTTAACAATATTGAGGTTTCCTTTGACAATAAAGCTAAGTACCTGAGTATGATGCTAAATACTAATAGTAGATGCTAAACTTCATTATAAAGAACATGTAAAAATTGACAGAAAAGAGTTGAACCTAAAATACAGAAACCTTTTCTGGTTAATAGGACGAAACTGTACTTTGTCAATTTACAATAAAACTTTGAAAACAATTTTAAATTGGTATTGTCCATTTGTCGAATATTGGTTTACAGTTTTATTTCCTCTAAGAACTCTATTCCCTCTGAAATTCAATACCCACATTGTATTCATGGAAACAAAAAATCTACTCAAATTTTCGCTCACGGTAAACTTAGCTGCAAAAGTTCTCAATGTTATGGTCCGATTTTCAAAATAAAATCAAGAACACGTTTTTGTCAGGCAAACTGGTGTACTATAAAAATTTCAGTCTCTAGCTGCAGCAGTTCCGAAGTTATTATCGATTTTTTCCTCTTATTTCAAAAATGATGTTATTTTAAATAGGAAAGCATAAGATGTCTACACAGAAATTACCCGAACACCGACCAAATGCTGTGTTTATGGCTTGCTTGTCCCGGGTTCATCCTTCACAATAATGTGACTCTTTAGAGGGTCTGTCTGTGTTGATAACAAAAAGTTCTTCCCACTCAAATACACAGCTTCATATTCTCAAAGGTGGAGAGATGATTCTCGTTACATATTATTACTGTTACTGGTGGTAAAATGTGCGAGATTAAAGTGCTTTATTCCTTCAAGGGGGAGCGCTGCAGGAATGGACCCGTTTTCTCGCACTACTCGTGGGACCAAAATGTACAATTCCACGAATGTCTTTTCATATAATCTTTCAAGCGATGAGTACTTTAAATAATAATAACATTAATAAGGATGATTAAAGTAAGAAGGATGATAATATAATTGATGATACTCTATGCAAAGTTCAGACTCATCAAAAAACATCACGGTCATCGCAATTGACTTGAAGCAAAGACATTCTCAAAGCCCCCCTATCCCAGTATGGTAGGCGGTAGTAAACCATTAAGACTTGCAGAGAGAAAAGAGCTCATAAACCTAACTTATAGTCAAGCTAAACACAAGGTTCAACAATCTCAGAGATCAGTAAAAGTATAAGGCAACATAAAATACCATGTAGCAAATGCTCACCGGAATTTGGAGAACCAAAAGAGTTTCTCGAGATCCAAAAATTCCACAGAAAGATGTGGTATTCGGCGGCCAAGGGGAAATTAGCTCAAACATAGAAGCCTCCCTCTTCTGTCAGTTGGTGTGAGACTAATTTGAATGAGATTGGGATCGCGATAATGGTCGACGCTTCAACGAGGGGCTCCGAAGAGGATGAAGTTTTCTTTGAGACAGGCTGGTTCAAGACACATCGAATTTACGATAGCCAAAACACAAACTCCTTTGAGTACCTGCAGACCCAAGCAGCATTTTGAATACTATTCCTAGAATACCGTTGCTAGAATATCTTTTGAATACCTATAACTCTACAATGCTACATGCAGCCCTCTAGAAGAAGGTAAACTCAAACGGTATTCTCCTCTTGAAACGCTATTTAATATACTAGAATATGAAGGTGAACTCGAAGGTGAATCGTTGACAAGTTGAAATCAATTAGAAACTATACATTTTGGGAAACTACTTAGACCAGGAGATAAAGGGGTCAATGAGGGACTTTCAGAAATTTTCAACTATGGTAATATATGTGTCTCATTCCGCTTTATTATTTGAATTCAATTGGGCAACCAATGGGTTGGATTTGGATTCCCAAACCCTTTACAACAACTGAAGTTGTGTTAGATCTTCTAATCAATCAGAATAAGGAACTGAACGCTAAGGTGGGAGTTCAAAAGGAATTCGGTTAACCCTTCTTAATATAAAGACGCCATCAATAAGCTTGAAGAGAGAATATATTTAGGAGAGAACAAGAGAGAAAGACAATAATGCCAGTAACTTAAAAACTTAAATACATAAATCCTAGGAATAACGACGATATAGTCATATTTTCGGCAGCTTCGGTGCTTAAAAAATCACTCTGATCAGCGTGGCAGAGCCAATTGAAACCGCTTACGAAAACGAGCTTTTTATGTTGTCCAATTCAACATATATCTATCTATATTATAAAAATCAGTTTTGTGTGTTTGTATTTTTGTTCTTTATACAAATCAACAGGGAATCCGAATCCGAATCCGAATGTTTACCAAATTTGCAGGATAGGTTCATTGAACCAAGGCACAGGTCGTAGGCTATTTTTCGTGACGTTACGTAAGTTTTGAGTATAAAGTTAAGTTCAGACATGTTTAGTTTTTATAATATTTTAATGAACGAATATATCAAATATGGGTATCGTTGCACGGGAAATCTTGACAGGAGTTAGAAAATATATAGAATTGATTTCTGGGATGGAAATAAATTTCAAGATTCCAGAAACAGTTCGTGTCCAAATTTAATCTTTCACAATCGATTTCTGTGATAGAAGATTAAAGATTCCAGAAACGGTCGTTAAACTAAATTTTGAGAGAAACGTATGTACAGTAATAAGTTCCAGTATTCAAAAAATTAAATAATAAACAAAAATCTAGAAAGAACAAAGTAAAAACTTAAAGTTGTTTCATCAACACAATCAAGAATTAAAAGAAATAAAATAACCAATTGATTACGCAATAATTAAAAAAAAAACAATAAATGAAATATAAAAGACGATGTTATTATTAAACAAAATTTACAAGAAAAAATATGTTACAATACTACAAAATTCTTTTATAAAAAAACATCAAGAAAAAAGAAAATTGTTACAGTAATTACAAAAAGGAAGAAGAAGAAACACAGCGGAATCAAACATTTTAATGACTTCATCAAAACAACAAGTACACTTAAGAATTAATAAACTCCCATTAAAAAAAACT
>JXPG01003809.1:0-11816 GCA_001015175.1 Megaselia abdita | reverse complement strand
TTTTCCACACTTTTTTGCTAAATTTTAGCACTTTTTTCTCTCGGTGATGTTTTTTTTATTGATTTTAACACAATATTTTGTTTTATTTATAATTTTTTACAAAAAACTATGAAACCAAACTGTTTTTTATTATTAATTATTTAAAAGGAGTTTATAAAAGAAAAGTTACGAAAATAAGGAAATTTAATAAAGTTGATTTTTCGAAACAAAAAATCACCCCTTTGCTTTTTTACAAAAAACTATAAACATTTGTCTTTTTTTCAGGAAACTTCTTAATTTAATTAATCAAAAGACTTTATAAAACAAAAGTTTCGTTAAAAAGGCAATTTAAAGTAGTTGATTTGTCGACATAACAATTTCTTTTCGTTTTTTAAAAAAAAAAGTTATTTTTCTATGGAAACTTATTTTAATTTATTTAATTAAAAGACTTGAAAAGAAAAGTTTCGTTAAAAAGGCAATTTAAAGTAGTTGATTTTTCGACATAACAATTTCTTTTCGTTTTTTAAAAAAAAAAGTTATTTTTCTATGGAAACTTATTTTAATTTATTTAATTAAAAGACTTGAAAAGAAAAGTTTCGTTAAAAAGGCAATTTAAAGTAGTTGATTTTTCGACATAACAATTTCTTTTCGTTTTTTAAAAAAAAAAGTTATTTTTCTATGGAAACTTATTTTAATTTATTTAATTAAAAGACTTGAAAAGAAAAGTTTCGTTAAAAAGGCAATTTAAAGTAGTTGATTTTTCGACATAACAATTTCTTTTCGTTTTTTCCAAAAAAAAGTTATTTTTCTATGGAAACTTATTTTAATTTATTTAATTAAAAGACTTGAAAAGAAAAGTTTCATTAAAAGTGTAATTTTTAATTCAATTTTCGACACAACACCTCTTTGCGCTTTTTACACAAAAATATGAAATTTTTTTTTACGGAAACAACTTAATTTAATTAATTAAAAGACTTTCTTGAAGAGAAGAACAGTTTCGTTGAAAGGGTAATTTAAAGAAGTTGTTGTCGGATACAAAAAATCCCTAAGCTGTACAACTTTGCGTTTTTTTATATAATTAACCAAATAGTTTTTTTTTAAGGAAATTTTTTAATTTAATTAAAAGTCTTTCTAGAAAACAAATTTCATAAAAAGTAAAATTTAAAAAAAGTTGTGTTTTTTACAAAGAAATATGAACAAATTTATTCTTTTTTTTTTACAGAAACTTCTTAATTTAATGAATTAAAAGACTTTCTAGAGAAAAGTTTCGTTTAAAAGTCAATTTAAACGAAACTATTAATTCCAATAAAGAATATTAGTATAAAGATTAAATTATGTAAAAAAATGAGATAATTGACTCGACTTTGAAAAAATCATCACGTCTAAAAAAATAAAAATTATATTTATAAAAATAAAAATAGAGATATACGGTCAAAACTAAATGTGCAAGACCCGCAGTGAGCTTAAAATATATTTTTTACCACTACAGCGATTTTACGCTTGGACGTGTCGTATACTCAGAAATAAGTTTTGAAATTTAAAAGTTTTCGATGTAGTTAATAATGAGCATGTGTTTTTGTATTATTTATTTGAAATAAATGAAATATTTTTCTTCATCAAAGAAAAAACGAAGAATTCAGTTTGTAGAAATGTTATACTTATTTAAACATTGAAATATCCGGGAGGGCATAAAAAACAAAAATAGTTATTTTCTCGCGCTTTATATAAGATATTTGAATTCTGAAGACATTGTAAAAACCAAATTATGAAACGAAATTAAAATACTAATTTTTATTTTATTTTATAAAAATATGTTAAAATACTTGAATCATTTTTTTAAAATATAAAGTCTTAAAATAAAACACTTAAGATGTTTTCTGTTTCATGAAAATAAAAGCAACATTTTAAACCTAAGCATTTCCCAAAATCTATGTATTTATGTAAAAACCAATCAAAACCAATTTTATAAATTAATATTCATGATCTATTGCGACAAGTAAGCTCGTACTAAGCTACTTCTGACACATAAATTTTGAAAGCCCATGCCTTCTTTTTTTAACTGCTGTAATTTAAAATTTCTTAGAAATTAATAAAAAAAAAGGTTTATGTTCTCACAGTTACATTTGTTATTACCAAAACTCCCACAGGATTAATAAGAAAGAACCTCTTTAATTTGCACATTTTATTAAAGAAAAAATAGAACATATAAAAGTTGTATATGATTAGTGATTGCTAATAAGTAACTAATTCTTTACATTTCGTTAAAATATCTTCATCAATCTCAAATTTCTTGTAAATAAAAACAATTAATAGATGTAATAATTTCATTGTCAAAGTGAGTGAGTATTTTAGTTTTTTTTTTTTAGCAAAAACAAATCAAAATAAATAAGACATAAAAAATTCAGCAGTTTTCAAGCTTAAGGCTATAAGTTTCTATGTCTACATAAGCGAACACGGACCCAATTCAACGCCTTCCCACTTATAGGAGACGATACTGAATTCGACGTGGCTTGAGAAATGCGACATCTTCGTACATCGTCGATAGAATTGAAATCTTCAGGTCAAAGATCGGATCCAATACACCATCTGACATCATCGACCTCATGTGTCAAATAGCGAATACCAACTTGAGTCTCCAGAGCTCTAAGATCCAAATAAGTCTGTTTATCTTGAAGCCAATAATGCTGTAGACTTTTATCAACGGTATATCGTTTTCGTTGCTTAACTTGTAGTAAATTGTTAATTAGGTCGATAGCTGAAACATTTTCAAATTTTAATAAAAGCTTTTCTGAAAAAAAGAGAAACCTACCATTTGAAGAAATTTCTTTCCAAGGATTAGGCGGGTACATAAAAGCGGCGTTTTGAATTTGATCATTAATATCTTCCTCTTCGTTAAATGGGAAAGTTCCACTCAAACTAACGTAGATTATAACTCCTACACTCCACATGTCCAGCGAGCGATTATATCCTTTATTACGAAGAACTTCTGGGGCTGAAAAGGGTTTTTTAAAGAATACTTCTTAACTAGCGACAAAATTTCAATAAAAATATAATTCCAGCTATTCAAATAATGCTTTAATTGTTTGAAATCAGCCTTTTCAGAAAATAAACATGTCATTCAACTAAGACTTACCCAAATAAGCAGGAGTACCTACGACAGACCTTCTAAACGATTTTTCACCAATAATACGAGCGTAGCCAAAATCGCAAAGCTTAACTTGAGGAAAAGCCGCGTCCGAAGAAAGCAAAACATTTTCGGGCTTCAAATCGCAGTGAACAATATTTTGGCTATGTAAATATTTCAAAGCAATTAAGATTTGGGTAATTAAAAATTTAGTAACGCGTTCATTCAGTTTTCCTCTCTCACTAGATAGGATCATTTCCAGCATGTCTCCTTTCAACTTCTCCATTACAACAAAAATCCTTTCAGGAGTTTCAAACATCCTTTCTAGGTTCACAACCCCACAATGATTAATATTCTGGAATTAAGTTCATGAGTTGAGTCAAATATTATTTCTAATTTAAGTCTCACCTGTAAAATAGCAACCTCATTCTTGAGCTGAGCTTCTTGTTTAGTTGGGAATCGAAGTTTATCAATCACCTTGATAGCTACGTCCCTTTTGGTTTTCTTGTGAGTCCCTCCATAGACTACTCCAAACTGTCCTGACCCTAATACTTCATCAGGAAATATTTGATACAATTGACCCATATCTTGGATTTTATCCTCCGACTCATAGCATTCTGTGTGGGAAGATTACAATTTTATTGTTTTAAATATAGAAACATTCAGAGCTTTGTTGCGATGTGGTGGTTCTTACAGTCTTAAACAAGATTTTTTTAAAACTAAATAATGTGAACTTTTTGTGATACGCTTTTCAGGGGCTTTGCGGTCCTGGGTACTAAGGGCCAAACTGCGACCTTCGGCATGGATGATATTCGGGTTGAGGTTGAGGAGATCCAATAATAGACGTTTAAAATGTTGAAACTCATGAAAAAAGGTTCTCGACGTGACTCTTTGCTGTAATATGGATCATAATATTTATAGTAAACTGAAGGGGTGAGAAAATCCTTTATATAAATCCGCTTTTTGAAGAACATGTAAACTAAAGTGCCTTCACACTGATTCTGATATTGATCATATTGTGTGGAAGCTTCTTGCAAGATATTCAGAACCTCGAAACATAACTTTCCTTCTTAATTTGGACACTCATTAAACTAAGAAGGGAAGTTAGGTGTCAGTTCAAGTTCATACTAGAGTCTTGTAAACGATTACAACAAGGCTTTAAAAGAGCCCAAGAAGTGCATAAAATTCTGTGAAGATATTGAATCTACAAAAGATGCGGCGAGACTTTGGAAGATTCTTTCTTAAAGCAACTCTCCACATAAGGAGTCACTTCAGAGAGGGTATTATCTCTGGTAGTCAACACGCCTACATAAAGGGTAAGTCGACGGAACGAGACGGTGGCGAAGACGATTGAGATCTTTATCTAGCACTCCCGGTTTACTTTGATATATTGCTTTCAATAAAATAACAATAAGGATGATATTGTAATCGCTTTAGACAAGACTGGTTTTGGTAGTCCAGCTTGTAACTGGATCAACCATACTGGATACCAGAATCATCAATTCTAATATTGGAGGGAGTTCTCTGGTTAGGTATGTGACCAGAGGCGATGTGCGGTTCTAGTATCCTCCAGATTCTCGCTCCCAGTAATTAGTGGACTTGTGAGTAAGGCACTGAAGTTACTGGAGGAGTGGGCATGAGGGAAATGTGCTCGCTATTTAATCCAGACAAGTTAGTCCACATTGGATTCTCAATGCGATCGCCAGATCTTTACTTACATATGCGGCTGTCGTATGGTAAAGAGAAACTGCAGGAAACTAGAAACATTTCTCAGCAGTATTACCTAATAGAGTTTTATGGAACAGTGATTATCCACCCCAAGGATATGATTAGATTTTACGCATGGTTTACAGGGGATAGTGCTAATTACCACATTCAGGACTCTAACTTCAGACCTGCTGAAGATTTACCAGATTTACTGCTACCAGATTTATTTCAATGTGAAGTATAGCTTGTGCGGCAAATAGCTAGCAGAGGATAATCGGGTGGTATTATTAGACGGCTACCTGTTTAGACAGTCAAGCTGTTTCAACTTATTGATTGTGTGCTCAGGACTGGTCTTGAGATTGTTTGATGTCTCTGTTCTGCGTCTGTAAAGCTTATGCCGAAACACCTCGTCAATCACTCATGTGCTAGGTGCAAATGTTTGTTCCAGATAATGTTTTATTCAAAGGTTTAGAAAAAAGACGAATGTAAATTTCTACAATTACGGGATCTATACGTATTGTAACCATTCTCAATCTATCCATCAATTTATAAGTCATCTATCAATCAACTAGTCCATTGAATCAGTATAGACTGATTATACAGAGCTGCTCTTTTAGAACTTTTATAAAACTGATGAATAATAATAATATTTCTATACTGTAGATCATAAACATAACGTTGATAATTAATTTATTCAAAAGATTTGAGAAACCGTAAATAATTTGAATACAATACTAAACCTCATTATATGAAATACATTCTAATTCTATTCGTCAATTTATAATATTTTATAGTCATAAAAAAACAAAAGCCATTAGTTTCCCAACTCATATTTTAAATTTCAAATTATAAACCATATTCCATTAATTACATCGCAACAATTGACAAAACATACTCACGTGTATTTGTAACATGGACATAAGCCTGTTTAATAGTGGTTTCCCAGCTTTTGGCAATATCAGAACCGATTCCGGTATCAGGAGCGGGAAGTCTCACCGGTTCTTCTTTGATTCCTACAAGAGGATCTTGTCCAACAAAATAATCAACATTCGCTGTTCTAATTTCAAAGCAATAATTTTTAGCGGATGTTAAATGTCTATTTGTATCAATTGAAAGCATTTCAGCGAGCGGAATCTCCTTATGGTATTTGCTTCCTTGCTCCGATATAAACAAAGTTACAGACTTGGAATCTAACCGCCAAAAATACCGCTTAACGGTTTTGTCGAGATTTGTGAAATGCACCAACCATCCTTCTTTGATAGCTTGGCCACCCCGTTTCTTTGTGTGCTTAACTGATTGAACAATTCTCATGAGAGGTATATTGGCACTAGGAGATGAGGATGAGCTTGATTGTTCTGAGTACTCTGAGTTTTCAGATTGTGAGTCCAGCCCATTAGCCTCCGGAATCGGCGGTGGTTTAAAACTGCTTTTCGAGCTTTCGGTTTCGTTCTCTCCTTCACTATCGTCGAATTCTTCTCTGAAAAACATATCTTTCTCTTCTTTGAAGTCGGAAAGATTCACTTGGCGTTCCCCGGAACAGTCTTGCGGGACCTTATCCAAACATTTTTTGTGGGCATTATACTGACAGTCTTTGCATTGTACTCCTTGTTTGAATAAACCCCTGAGGAGTTTCTTACAATATTGGCACACTGTTGGTATACCATAGGTGTGAACCATAAAGGTATGTGGTATCCGTATTTGACCAGAATATATTGCGCTATTACGGCTTCCCGTTGAAGGTGAACGATTGCTTCTAAATACTGCAGGAACATTCTGTAAAGAGGACTTTTTAGAAGGTATTCTTTTTAGATTTTTATGGTGATGGTGGTTTCTATCTTTCTGATGGTCGCTCTGTGCCAACAACAAATGAACAAAACAAAATCAAGTCTTACGCATTTATTTTTTTTATATAAAAATTGACATGACAAATGGAAAATAAAAATGGAGTCTTGAAATTTTGGATTTTTAAAGAAAAAGAACAAAAACCACCACCATTTACATTGAACTTAAAAAACTAATTTATAATGTCATTCATTAAATTGGACACCATTTTTACCAGAGAACCAGATGAGTCGTTTTTAAGTTGATCCTCTGATAGCAAAGATGTGGTCGAGCCGCTCATTGGGCTTTTTGAAGGTGGTTGATTCGATGATCTGCGAGACGATTCATTCGCTTTCAAGCAATTATTAGGAATCTTCACAGCACAACGCTTATGATAGTTTTGGCTACAACCTGGTGATATTTTTTTTTAAATATAATTTTTTGTTTAATTAAAAACGGTTAAGAACTCACCGTCGCATTTGAGTCCTTGACGAACCAACCCAAACATCATTTCACCACAAAAATCACAGAAAGTCGGAGCTCTATATGAATGAACATTGAGTTGATGAGGCCTCAGGATTGTCTCTATCGAAGGATATGTTAATGCTAGAAAATATAATTTTAATTGAAACGTTTTCACAAAAAATGTATATCAACTTACGACTTGCAGTCAAAACGATTTCTATTAAGGTTTCATCTATAACTTCGGAAGCTGAATTTATCATTTGCAATACATTAGGGCTTGTGTAGTTGTGGCGGAAGAGCAAAATTCTTTCGGGGAGATGTGATAGTCCATTGTTTGGTACCTATGAAACATTTATAATTTTATTTCATTCATTTTTAATTCTGTGGTTCTATGTGGGGTGTTTTTAATGGATGCATTAATGAAAATGTTCTGATTATATCCAATGTATGTCTCATTTTGAAAGGAATCTAATAATTTTTAAGCGATGTCCGTTGTCTCTAATCAGCAGTTTGCAGCACCAAACTTCGAAAAGTTTAAATCGAAAGTAAACCCTCCAAACCATAAGAATTCCTTCTAAGAAGAACCGAGGGTAAAAGTTGTATTTACAATGAAACTAATATAACATTTATAAAGTTTACTCGCAGTGGGAAGTTGTAGTGTTAACAAAGCACCTATAACTGAAACACTTTAAGGTTTGAATCTTGGTTAACGCGGTTATACAAGAAGTCAGAAACAAACTTCTCCTCAAGAATTATTTATAAGTCAGTCAGAGTTTGTGAATGAACATTTTAGTGAGATTAATAAAAGGGGAGAAATCAGAATCAATAGCAGTACAATAACTTAACAGAAGTGGACGTCCATATAGAAAAAGCAGATATATATATTAAAGAATAGTAAGATTTCCCCGATTTTGGTAAGTTTATTTAGAACCCATTTATAATTACCCTTTTGGGAGGAACATCGGAATGGATTGAAGGCTCAAAGATCTAAGATTAAATATATGGCGTCTGTGCAACATACATATCGGTATTACGAGGGATAACTTTTAAGCAGGACACCCAGTTGACGAGAACAATCTTGCTGCTGGTGGAATGTAGAGATGGACTGAGGAGGAAATGCCTACAACATAGAAGGAAAGTACAGCGCTCAAGAGGAAGATATGACTTTGAGGAACTACTCTAAGCTTCCAGGATAGGAAGGCAACAACTATGCAAAGTGATAAAGCAAAAGGCAACACTTCAAGGATCTCTAGGAAGACGCAGACATCAACCCCTGCGGAACTGCGTACATAATGGTGTTGTTCAAGCTGAAAGGAGACAGATCATTGTTACATTATTTCCTACCAGAGCCAACACATCCTTCAACATAGAAAGAACAATTGATGTGGAAACGGTACCGATTGTATTAAACAAGGAGATATTCATGCAAAAACTACTACAAAAACTAAATCGCACAACGAGACAAAGGTGACTCAAGGTGTAGGTGATATTAAGGAATGTTTGCTTCCTATGTGTTTTACCAGCTGCTTTTATATACATCAGTGTTGTTAGTTTTCCCTCTTCCTCTGAATAGAGTCAGTGATGAGCTGTCTGCTATTTTAACGAGTGTATTAGAGGTACCCTTTTATTTCATCAACATCGAAACGACGAGGTGGCGTCAGGTAGTATAGCCGACTCACATGAAAGACGTATGAAGGATCGAACTCGGAATCGTCAGACCGGAAAGCGAGAAACCTACACAAACCAACTAGTGCATGCAAAAGGATAGCGAAAAAAGACTCAGATCCCGAACATAGCGTTCAAAAGAGCCGTGGAAGAAAGGCCGGAGATATTTGCTAGAACCATGGAAAGTGCCTTCAAGAAAAAGTGCATTCAAGGAAACTACAACACTTGGTGCTACTACCTAAAGGAAAGCGAGCTCCTGGTAAACCGTCGACCAATATGACTTCTGAATTCTCCTGGCAAGATGTTTGAAAGTGTTATATACAATAGATTGTTCGACCACACAGTAGATAATGGAACACTGTCCAATACATATGCAGTTCGGATTTCGGAAGAACCGTTCCACAGTTGACGCAATCAAGACGGCGGTTGTCGACACGGTGGCCTCAACGATAGACAAGATGGAAAGGAGGAACAATGGGGTACTGCGTACACTTTTAAGTCAAGAACGCGTTCAATACAGAAGATTGGAGCTGTATTTAGGCGATCTTTATCCCGGATTAACACACTAGCTTACATGATGAAAACCGATGGAGTCTAAACATACCAGGTAGAACCAAAGTGGTAATATTTGCTTATATGGCATTGTAACAGTTGCAAAAACCATCAGTGATATGGAAGCCACAGCGAAACGAAGCAATACGACAGATACGGATATGACTGCAACATGAGGAGCTGTAGCTAGCAGATCACTAAACAGACTCTGTCTTAATCACTCGGAGAAAGACAGTGGAGTTAATGACGCTTACATTTGGAGATACTGTAATCAGATCCAAAGAGTCCATAAAATACCTAGGAATTATGATCGACAATATGCTGAATTTTAAGTCGCATATATCGTTTGCAACGGAGAAATCGTCGAATACTGAAGCAGCATTATGCGCATGCTGTCAAACATTTTAGGACCAAGATATCAGAGCAGAATACTACTTTCAAGAGTAGTAAGCTCAACACTCATTAATGCATCAGCAATTTGGGCACACGTTTTGAGCATACAAGAAACCAGGAGAAAGATATCACCAGTTATAGGTTTAGTGCAATAAGGACGATTCGAGGATATGGAACAATTTCAACCAATAAATTATAATCAACAAGAAATAGTAATCCTTCTTCTTCTAAAGCTATACCCTCAAACCTAATTTGATTTCAAATAATAAACTCATAAATCAAACATTTCAAGAACACGTTGTTGTAAATCCTCAAAAGGTACAATGTTAATACTGAATGTTCACAGCAAATTGTTTATTCAATGTAATTTGTCAATTAAATTCAAAAATGTATATGACAGATCTTTAAAATCCTCAAATTATTATTTTCATCATAGTCATATGTATATGCGAGTTGAATGTGGTATTAGGGTGTATATAGGCCTTAAGCCATATAAGCCTATACATGTAAACTCTCAACATAGAAAGGAAACCGATTTATAATGCTGAAACCCACAACAACAAACAATAAAGACAAAGTTACAAATCTCATTTCATTCCTCCATAAAACTTCAACGGTCTTGCGCCTACCCACTCAACAAGAGAAAGCAGAGCAACAGTTAAGTTTACTCTGAATGTAACTATAGTAAAATGAATTGTCATGGAAGCATCAAGTTTTCTTGTGTTCTATCTTTCTTTTATTTCAGACAAATTATATAATTACCTTGTTGTTGATGAAATCACATGCCAGATCCTTCAATGACTTCAAGTTAAGGGAGGTCGAAGGAATCGAAATTCCATCCCTCAAATTACCAAACTGGAACAAGAATGTTACTTCTGGGCCCTCCATTGCGTTAGTCTGAAATTGGAAGAAAAAGGCAACTCATTATAATTTTCTCTTTTAAGTACTATGATTATTGATTTAAAGAAGGTTATGTGTGAATGATTCAGAACAAGCTGAGTAATAAAGCACTTTTAAGGACTTTACAATTAATTATTTTAATTATTCTGTTATATGTTTTCTGATGATTTTCTGATACTTATCAATGGAATGTACTTATTTGTCAATAAATGTTATCGTTACCTTTGCTAAATTTAGAGGGCTTTATTATCAATTGAACTATTATGGCATGGCATATGGTCTGAATAATATAGATAGGTCATTTTTGGAAATAATTTATTCACAATCTTCTGGATGAAAATAGATCGATATTAGAACAATAGTACCATACAAACTGATTTACTCTGTATAGTTCTTTTCTGATTTGACCTGTACTATGAATTGTTTCCCTTTCTAATTAAAGGAGCCCTTGGAGGTCATTCTTCCATCTCTTTTGTTTTTGAATAATACCGAATGAGAACAATATTTTCGTAACTCCATGAAAACAATTACTTTTTTCAAATCAAAATTGCAAAGTATTTAATACCATAGTTATCCTGTGCTCAATGCATATTCAATTATTTCAAAAAAGGTCTGGTGAATAGATATGATGCTTATAATCCTATGATGAAAGCAAGCAAAAGTACCGATGAAAGAGTTGATATATTTCATACAGCTCAGTGTTTGAATATCGCTATTGAAGATATAATACCAATTTGGTTACTGAGTAATTTACATTTATTATTTAATTTTGTGTTATTAGTTTAAATTAATTATTTTCTTCCTAAATATCTTTTGGTTTTTTATTTTTAGTTGTTATGCTTTTTTAATTTTTTTGTTAATGTATTTGTTTGTTTTTGAAGTTCAATACAGATTTTGTTGGATTTGTTCTTAACAATTTTTATATCTAATATATAAAAATGAAATTTGTATGTATATGTGGTTATTCTTAAAAAACAGAACTCTGCTAAAAAAAATTCAAAACATAAAAATTCATCCTAAAATTTCGTTGAGTGTATTTATTTGGCAGCTTAACACCTGATGACTTATATAAAATGAGTCAAAAATTAATTTTAAAATATGAAATACCATCCGTGTATTAGGATCCTAACAAAAATTAAATTACATCTGACAGAAAAGAAATTATATCCGAATTTTCGTATATTACAACAGGAAATAACATCCGATGACA
>JXPG01003808.1:187-13078 GCA_001015175.1 Megaselia abdita | reverse complement strand
TTTTTTTTTTTTTTTTTTTTTTTTTTGTAGAAAGTTTAAAGTTTTTTTCACAAATATTTTTTAAATATTATAAAAAAAATACATGACAAAAACTAAGTATACTATCTAACAAATTTCCTTTTCTTTCTTATCTCAAATAGTTCTGTCTAGAAATTTATAGTTGAAGTCTTTGGAACTTAGTATGTCAATTTCCCATGTTTTCGGGTGTTATATAATATTTTTAAAATAAATTATAATAATTTAAATAACAAACTATTTTCTACAAAATACAAAACTATAGAGGAATTAAGCAGTGCGGGTGTGATCAATTCTCTTGAAGCAGAAATTGTGAATAAGTTCACCAATTCGAGAAACTATTATTATAGTAAAACAAAACTTGCTCTAAAAAACAATAAATACCCTCAATAAATAAACAAACAATAATTAATTAAATTCTAAAAGAAAAGCCTATTAATGTGGTCTTGGTCTTCACATCAACTTTTAATTTAAATTTGCTTTGAGAGTTATTTAGTCTTTATTAGTTCATCATTTTCATTGAGAGGTATAATTGCATATATAAAATTTTATAAAGCTTTTATTACTTTTGTAAGTTTCATAATAATTTAGTTTTAATTGTTTGTAATTTAATTTCGGTTTTTAGTTTATATGACTTGGGGTTTTAGTTTATAATATACTAAATATTCAAAATGATAATATTTTCTTTTATGTCACAGAACGGATTCCATTCAAAATTTGTTTATATGTTAAGACAAATTAAATTATTAAATTATTTATAATACAAAACCACTCTACACTTTATGTTAACTGAATAATTTTGAAGAATTCTTTACTCACGTTGTAAAAAAACATTTTAATATGGTACTTTGCTTTCTGAAGCACAGTATTTTATTAGGTTAATAAAAAATAAGAGGAATGTTTTAAAATGTTTTTATGATCTTGAAACCAACAATGTGTGCAAAAGCATTTCCCAGATCTTTACCTCTCCAGAGGATTATGTGCCACACATCAATCTTTGTTAATAAAGCCTCTACCAAAATAGTTTTTCAACAAACATAGAAATCCAATAATTTAATAATACTAAAACTAATGCGAGTGTGAACTTTTGAATCAAAAAGTAAAACGTATACCATCTTCAACTCTGACTGAACTAGGTCAATTAGTCGATTGTGTTTTTCTTTTCTGTGAAATGAAACAAGTGTAAAGAGTTTTTCAGTTTTAAACTTTTCACTTCGAAAAGTAATTGTTATTTGGAAGTTTTCAAGTATATCTTTTTAGTGTGTTTCTAGAAATACAGTTGCGATTTCGAAAGAAAAGAAAACTTTTCATGTGGTACTTTCGTTTGAAAAGAACTACTCGTTTAGTTTTATTTTAAGACTTATAATGACAACGATATATTTAATACGCATTCACTATTCCGTAGACAAACGACAGTTTTAAATTCAAATATATTTGTTTTCCCAACTTTATAATGATGATAGAATTCCTGATTATATCACATTTTATAGCACCACATTAAAATAAACTCGCAATCACATTCCACCCATAAAAACCATACTGACCCAATTAAATTAACAATGTAGGCAAAACTTCCCCAAATAACTCAATTTCCCTAGAATAAATTCAGAGAATTTACGAACCAACAAAATTTTATGAAAGAATTTTCGGAAAACTCAAAAAATCATTAATGCAAGCAAGCAGTGTAACGTGCTGCATAAATTGCTAAGGTGTAATTTATACTCTTTACTATCTCATCATCGTCGAACCAACTTTTCGATGTGTTCTCAGTGTTGGTGTTGAGAATTCTTTATGTGCGAAAATTCCAACCTTCAGTTTAAACACGTGTGGTTAAAACACCGCAACCCGAATTTCTTTCATAATTAGAAAGGTGAAAGTGTTCTTGGCATACAGAATAGGTTTCTGTTTCCTGCATTAGAGGATTTTAGTGCTGACATCTCTTTTTTCTTTAATACGTATTTTTAGGTGAATGTTTGAGACTCTTTGAAAATTTACGAATCTCGAAATTTGAAAGTTTTTTCAATTACTAGGTTAATTGATAATCATTGTAACTAAATTTCACAAGTCAGAAACAGATATTTCGAAAAGTAATTAATTTTTTTAAAACAAAATTTGTTTAGAGTATTCGTTGCTCCGAATTTTAATGTAGATGGTAACTATACATTTTACGCTTTCGGAGGTTTTCATTTTTAAAAAGCTTCTAGGCTAAATGATGTTAAGAATGGAGAAGTAAAACAAAGTGAAATCATATTATTCTCATATTTTTTTGTTATTAACATGAATATATCTTTTCTATTTAGACTCAAAAAAAAACATTGAAATGAAGCGGTGCAGTAGAGCTACGTTCCGTAGTAGCACTAGTGTTTTTTGTTTTAAATGAATTATAAAATTACCCAACTCACAGTCTCTGGCCCAATCCTCACTTCGAATTATATATTAGGAAACATAATAATCATACTAGGAATAGTAAAGTCCATAACAATATATTTGCCTTTAATTCCCCCTTCCTTTTTGGATGATGGGTCTTATTATTACCTTCAAAATGATGTATCACACGATCCTATACGATTCGAGATAACGAAGTTATGCACATTTTGATTTAATTGCCCCTTTCCTACGCCCATGTATTTTCAAAATTTTGATGGGGGTTTGTAGACCTTATTAGTACCTTCCAAACGATGTATCAGACGACCCTGATTCATTCGAGATAGCGAAGTTATGCACTAAAATCTCATTTTTTATAGCCCATGTTTAGGCTTTCCTCTCTACGCAACTGCATTCAGAAATTCCAAAAAGTAATGATAGGAGTTTGCGGACCTCAGCAGTACCTTTAAAACTCAGTATCAAACTTGAGAATCGTTAAAGAGTTTCTTAACTAAAATTTAAAAAATGGAAGCTTCCAGAAATGGAGCTCTAACGCTCTAGTATCTAGTACCAACCAATCAAAATTCAGATAAAGGCTGTTTGTAGTAGTCAGATAGACCTTTAAAATGAGGTATCACATCTCCATATCGGATAATGGTTAAACCTTCAAATGTACGTTGCAAAAGGTTTACCGCAAGCAGACAGACAGACATTCGGACGGACTATTACATAATAGTATTTTTAAATAAAAAAACCCTAAAAGTGTATTGTTAATAAAATATAAAATGTATATTTTAAATTAATAGATACACTTAATTTATGGATTTTGTGTTTTATGAAGAATGTTTTAAAGTTTGCTTGGATGGATTTGTCGTATTTGATTATACATTATTTTCAGAGTTGTTAAATTATGGTAAATCCAAATAGCAAATAATTATTAGCGATAAATGTGTGCTTACTTACAAGAGACATTAACAGGGCCATAAGCCATCTTGGAACATTAAGTTCTTTAGTTTACTTATATAATATGGATGTTGATTTGGTTTTCAATAGAAAACAACCGCGTTTTGAGTAATCTTCATATTTCATTCACAAATCATAGTTCTTACTTTAATTTGAATCACTTTCCACTTAAAAAATGCTTTTATTCAGTACAAAAAGCGACCACATAAAAACACATCCGCCAATAATTATTACCAATAAAAATGAATATTGGATCCAAGTGGCCTTTAAAATTCCTTCCTTAAGTTCGATGTATAAAATTAGACTTGGATCCAAATATATATAAAGTACAAAGTACAAATAAAAGAAAAAATACAAATTTAATCTCAAAAATCAATACAAAATTTGGTTTTTTTTAATATTGAAAACAAAAAATTCAAAAATAAAAAAAAACCTTCAAATAATTAAAAAAACAAATCAAAAATAAAACAAAATTTATTTTTTTCTAAATACTAAAAAAAAAGTTCTATGGATAAATTAATAAATCAAAAATCAAACTGAATTTTCTTTTTGCAAAATATTAAAAAATATGTTTTTTTCGAAAATTAGTAAATGGAACTTTTTTTTTAAATCTATAAAAAATACATTTTGCTAAATATATATATATATAGAAAAAAACAAATAAAAGAAAAAAGATCAGTAAATTTTCCTTTTACAAAATATTAATTTTGTTTAAATTCGTAAAAATAATTTAATTAATAATTAATTTTGAAAATTAAATTAAATTTTTCTAATTTTTTTTTTTTTTCTAATTTTAATATTATTTTATTTTTTTGTAAGAAATTATTTTTTCTTTCAATATTTTTTATTCTTGATTCTATAGTATGTGAAACATTTTCACCAAATATATATTTATATTGTTTTACATTTTTATGTGTTTTTGCTTAACAACAGATAAACTCAACTCAACTTTCTTAGAGCTTTTCGAGTTATTCTTTCATTTTATTTGGATGAATTTTCATCAAAATTTCAGCTCGAAAATGAGTTGCAGAATCGACAAAAGGTATAATTTTTCGAAAGTCGACAAAAAAGGTAGAAAGAAAGCGAATGAATTAAAGTTTTGGAATGGAAATAGGTTCAAAAAGCAAAATTCTAATTAGAAGGAACATGAAATGCAATATTACTTTTAAGAATTAAAAAACAATGTTTAATTTCCAATATCAACAATACTTTAAGAAAAAATATGTGTTGCACCAGCGAGTATTGTATATGTATATTTAAAAGCTATTTCTGTTCCTAAAATATATTCTTTATTTATTTCAAGACTCTTCTTTCTAATGATAATGCTTCTTTACCCAGAAAAAACTTTTAAAAAACTAGAAATTAATAACTCAAAGCAATTTCCACTTTACATCAAATTTTAAAAGTAAGTGTATTGTATTTGCAAAACAATAAATATTTATTAACTCACAATAAAGTTACAATGGACATTTATTTAGGGTAGGCAAAAATGTAGTGTAAACAATTTTTTTTTAACTAAAACTAATGCCCGTTTATCCGACAGCATTGCTATGGTGGGTTTGATATTTCCACCATCAACTATAAATTATACTTTGAAAGTTATATGAATTTTCTATAAGTAGCTTTTATTTAATAAACCAAATTTTATTAAAAATTAAATAGAATGATATTCATTCAATTTCCCAAAACCATANTAAAACTAATGCCCGTTTATCCGACAGCATTGCTATGGTGGGTTTGATATTTCCACCATCAACTATAAATTATACTTTGAAAGTTATATGAATTTTCTATAAGTAGCTTTTATTTAATAAACCAAATTTTATTAAAAATTAAATAGAATGATATTCATTCAATTTCCCAAAACCATACAAAAACTGCCAGATAGGATTTAAAGGGTAATTTAAAAAAATATTTTTTTATCTAAATATTCTTTCTGATTTCACAAAACCAAACAGTATATTCTTTTTCGAAAATATGAAGAAAAGTCGATGAAAAATGCCAATTTAAGTATCAAATTTTTTCGGTCTGAAGAGAAAATATTGAGTATTTCCATCAACCTTACGAAAATGTTCATGAAAAGTATCTGATGTTTGGTTTTCTTGACTCGATAGCTACTTAAGAATATATCTACATCAAAAAATATTTTATGTTCCCAAACCATCCAAAAACGACCAGTGCGAAACTGCCAGATAGGAATTGAAGGGTAATTTTTCTTTAAAAAAAATGAAAACAATATTTGTTTATCTATAATAAAACCAAACAATAGATACTTTTTCTAAAATTTGGATAAGAGTTGATGAAAAATGTCAATTTCAATCTCAAAATTGTTCGTTGTGAGGAAAAAATATTGGCTATTTTTCATCAACTTTTTGAAAATGTTTTTTCATCAGAACGAAAATTTTGTCAGTATCAAATTGACATTTTTCATCGACTTTTCTTCATATTTTCGAAAAAGTATCTATTGTTTGGTTTCATTGAATCAGCAGAAGGAGTATCTGAAAACTTTTTGGACAAAAAATACAGTTTTCATTTTTTTAAAGAAAAATTACCCTTCAAATCCTATCTGGCAGTTTTTCACTGGTCAGATAGTCGATCTGATGGCGTTTAAAAAAAAAACAAAGTTTTTTGATGTAGATTAATTCTTAATTAGCCATAGAGTGTGGAAAACCAAATATCAGATACTTTTCAAGTCCCTTTAAGTAGTTTTCTTTTTATAGTTTTATGTATTCCCATATTCTAGTTTTTAGGTAAATTTTATATTGTTTAGCAATTTTTCGCTAGTATACAAGATACTTTGTGATTTTCTAGACTTAGTGTATTTATATGAAATATGAAATATCTACATTTTCTTGCATCTAAAAAATTAATGTAAAAAAAATACCACCCTGCATTTATCCCTTTGAAATATGGAAAACATTCTTTTGGTAAAAAAATACTTGAATAAGTGAATATTATGAATTTATTTAAAGTCTAATAATTCATTAATATTGTATATTATATTTATTCTGTAATTAATTTTATGTATGTTTTTAACTGCTCTTTAACATTATTGAAAAAGACATTTTTTATCAATATTTATTTCGAGTAAGATTAAGCTTGCATTTTTTAAAACTTATTATTTCTTATGTTTAACTGAATTTTGTATAACTAAAAATATATTTTTTTAAGAATTTTGATTTTGAAGTATTAAAAATATATAAAACTATTGTTGGCGCGCTAAAAATTCATGGATCTTAATTTTTTAGAAGTTTTTAATTTCTTTCCAATATAAGCTTCCAGGAAAATTTAAAATACTACATCCATTGTTTTGAATTTCTTCCTGTCTTTCTTGTTTTTGCTTTTGAATACAATCTTTTAGGAATTTTGCTTTTATTAATGATTAATCTTTTTTGTTTCAAATTTGTATACCTATATATAATTTTTATTTTAAATGTTTTTTTATTTATTGATTTATTTTTTCTTTTATTGCATTATTTTTATATTATGTCATTGGTTTTAATGTAGAATTTCTTATTATTTTATTTGTTCAATTTCGTTTAATAAAAATGTTGTTGTTTTATTAATATTTGTTTTCTTTTTAATTTTTGCCTCGTATTTTTTAATATTTGTGTTTCATCGAATATTCTATTATTTATTTTTAATTATAAATTTTATTTTGCTATATTTGTCTTCTAAATTTTTGAATGTTTAGTATTTATTCTCTTTTAATATTGGTATAATCTTTGTAGTTTCATTGTTGCCTTTAATTTGAAAGGTTCTTTTAATTTCTGTTTTAGTATAATATGTTTTTATATTTTTATTTACTTTTATTTTTAAATTTTAGTTATTTGTTTTATTATTAAGTTTTATTTTATGTAGTATTATTTATTTGATTTTTTACTTAATTTATTGTTGTATTTTTACTGGTTTTCAAAATTTTTGATATTTTTGGTTATTTGTTTGATTGAATTTTTTAATTTTATTCCTTTTTAATTTGGTAGTTTGTGTTTAGTTATATTTTTTAATGTTTGTTGACATTTGTTAGTTTATAAGTTCTATACAGATTTGGTTTGAATTTGAATATACTTAATTATTTTAAAAAAGTTTTATTGACAGAATTAAGTTAATGAAAATGCTTATGCTGTACCCATACACAAATTCAAATATGAATTCTGGAACAATTCAAGGCTCCTCAGTATTCCACTCAAAAAAAAAGTTTTAAAATTTAAAACTTTCCACATTAAAATTTAAAACTATACTTTTAAAATATGTTTAACATCTGTTCGTCTTGGAGTTTCTTTTGTGATTTTCTCTTATTTTTTATTTTATGCTGTTTGTTTTATTATTATATTTTATTTTGTTAATAGTTTTTTAGTATTTTTCAAATGTTTATCTTTTATTTTTTTAAATTTCTTTTTATTATTATTATTATTTTAAGTATTTTTTGTATTTAAAGGGTTTTTTTGGTTTTATGTTAATATTGGTGTCATGGTCAGAGAATGAAATAAATAGATTTCTGCGAAGAAGATTTAAGCCGTTCTCGAGATATGGCGTTTTGAAAACATCTCTTTTTTAAAAGATATGATATAAGCTTTCAAAATTGATAGTTTTTGTTAGGAATGTTTTGACATAATATTTTTTAATACTTAGATATTATGAAAAGTTTCTGAAAATAGTATTTGGAATTGAAAATATGATAAGAACCATAATAAAACTTCACAATAAGTTTTCAAATTTGATTTCGAAAGGAATTCAAAATTCAATTTCAAATACCGTTTTCAATAGAAAAATACTACAAAGCAAACTTTTCTTGATTTCCGACTAGAAAACCACACAAAATTCTAAACTTTAAGTTTAATGAGGGTTAATTTCTTTTCCTGCTTTTTGTTTAAACTCTTCTATCTATTCTGTTTTAATTTAAGTGTTTGTTGAATTCTTTGGTGCTGTTTTTTTCATTTGAATATATGTTTGTCTTGGAGTTTGTTTTGTGATTTTCTTGTATTTTTTATATTTACAAGTTTTTGTAATTTTATATTATAACATAAATTTTACTAAAAATCTACTATTTCAATAGTCAAAAACCAACCTACATTTTGAAAAGTACAGTTTACTACTTACTTGAAAGCAGTAAGAATTGTGAATTTCTTTACTCAAATATAAAATTGTATTAAATAAGTCAAATTAAAAAATGTTATTTTCTTTGTTTTACGTCACTAATAAATATTTATAAGAATATTTTTGCAGCTATGTGACTACTCCAGTAAATAAAACAATTTATATTTTAATTAAGGCAGACGTTTCGTCTTTATTTAAGACTTTATCGATTTTTGGTTTATTAATAAAATGACATATTTGATAAAAAAAAATAAAAATACCTTTCTAAATTAGTTCTAAAGTAATTAAACATAGAGAAATATAGAAACAAACAAATTGGAATCGTCAAAAATGAATAAATAATTTACATTAATTTTTGTCTGAACTTGAATTCACAATATATAAATGCATATATAGTTAGCATAATTATGAATTTCAGAGATAATAAAAATCTGTAGAAAGTACATTATTATGAGCTTATTGAAAACTAAATGTTAAAATTAAATAAGTCTTAAACTTGAATTAGGCTATGCTTATTGAATATTTAGGATTTATATAAAATATTTCAAGGAGATTTTAAGAATTTTTTTAAAAATAAAAAATTATTACAGGCTTTTCCTGTACAATCACTTCTAGTATTCTTCTAACTAATTCTGAAATTTCTATTGACGTTTATTAAATTTTGTTGTTTAATTGCTGGTGATCTTTTTAGCTTTATAAAAGCATTTCCATTTTGGATTTTTTTTTTGTTTGAATTAAAATGTCCTCCCAAGAGTTTTATTTATTTTATACAATCTTCTTTTTCTTGATAGGGAGGGCTTGTTGATTTAAAGGACTTATTCCCGAATTCAGTTTGGGTACTTTAAAAGACGGCTCTTATCATTACCTTACAAGCAGTAAACATATATAAATTATACAAAACCTCACAGTCAGAAACATTTAAGAGCTGTCTTCAATTTAAAGAGACTTGAACGTTATTTTAAAAAAATGTATTTGAAGAAAGTTTTAAATTTAAAGAAAATTAACTTGGATTTTAAAAAAATGTGCTTTTGTTTCAAAATAATAGTTTTTTAAAACAGCACAAACTTAGAAATTACAATATTTGTAAGGTTTCAATATATATGATTTCATTTCCTTCAAAATTTAAAATTATTGGCTTCCAGAATTTAATATTAATTCTGAACTTTTAATAGGAAAACTATTTTCTCTTCTTGATTTGAATTTTTTGTAAAGTTTCAACAATATACTTAAATACCATTAAAGTTTCTGGTCGTAAAGACGATATGTGAAATAGTTTTCGCTTTATAATAAATTAAAAGAAATCAAACAAAAGTTAGTATCGCTCTCGACAAACAAACTTTTCAAAACAACTATAAATTTTGAAATCGAGAACGAAAAACTTCGAGACCAACTATTCAGTTTGGAACAAAAACAACAAAAATAAAACAATCGATTAATTGACCCAATTTCTACAAAGTTCATTTCCGCTTTTTCTTTCATTTCTCACGTCCTTCCGTTCATTTATCATATCCTTAGAATGGAAAGTAAATATACGGACACCGACCGCGGTTAGGATCTTAAGCGAATGATAAGCATTATATCAATTCCTTTCCTCATCCTCACTAGTTCGTTCGCTCGCTAGCTCGCCACAGTTGAAATATTTTTAGCTTAAACTGTACAACACAACAAACATACAACACATCGAATAAATAATATACTAAGAGGTAAATAGATAAGCAAAACTATCGTATAGTATAATACAACACGACCAACCACTACGTATCGTATACGCCATGGCTGCCTTCGGTTTTCTTCTTGTTCTTATTCATCATATACTAACCTCTTTTAGCTGCGTTCCTTTTATAAATAATGTATTTATGGACTATGCGAAGAGGCTACAGTTAGTTAGTTAAGCAAGTTATATAGTTAGCCTAGCTTGATGTCTCTCTGTCCAGGATTCTTCAGTAGCTATTTATGAAAAAACGAAAATTTCTCAGGATATCCTTCAATTCAAATATTTACACTAAATTCTTTCTTCTTTTCCACTGTGACACTCGGAAAAAACTAGATTTCCTCACTCATTTTGACACTTTAATTTCAATCAACTTTTCCGATTTTTAGTATAAAAGTGTAACCGATAGATACAATTGCTACACTAGTTGCAATGGCAATTGCAATTTATTTTTAAATTTTTCATAGGCTTTTCTGCTGCTGCTGCTTTGCTAGCTTTTTTTTCTTTTTCACTACCACTTTTTTCATATGCAAGTATTATATCATTCTACTGAGAAATAATTTCTTTCTCAAAAAATACAGATAAGAAAATTATGTTTAAAGCGTTGAATAGATAGATATCACTGGTTAAGGCTTTCTACTTTGAATAAGGACATTCAATTTGATTAAAATGTGAATTTTTAATAAATTTAAGTTTGAAATACACTAACCGTCGTTAACGGACTTTTCGTAGAAAAAATGTTTTTCAAATGAATATCCGCAGCGAACTGAAATTAAAATTTTCAAATAAGAAGGGTTGGAAATTTGAAAAAAAAATCAGTGCTAAACTTTGACGCTATGCTGTGCTTCAATCGGTTAGTGGAAACCACTGTTTGACATGCGCCATTTTGAGCTTTTTCCTGTAACGGTTTTCATCCTTCTCAATTTTGTTTATTATTCTTCTTTGTTTTTCTGTTTGGTAGCGGCATTTTGCGGGCTTTTACTTATCCGATGTGCTTTTGTTGCGCATTTTTCTGTAGCATGGCTCACTTTTTCTTATTTGGGAACGTATTGTAATGTATTGACGTAGACTGTAAATATTAATGGTTTTTAAATTGGCTTAACATAGTACTATAACATTATACGACATTTGTTTTTAATTCCGGTTTAAATTCCATTTTCATATTTCTTAGCATCGGTTTATTATTTTTCTTCTCGATTATTCTTTTCACAAACATATATATTGCGACTGGTGAAAATATCAATTATATATTTTTTGAAAATAAAATATTTATCAATTCAATTTTTTTAAATAATTTGTTTTTTTTTTCTGAATTTTTGTTAAATTATCCATTGTATTATTATAAAAATAATTTTATTACCGAAATGGATTTTTTTTTAAATTTAATCGAATACAAGATTTTTTTGAAAAAGTCGTATTTTCCGGACAATGTTACTAATTAATTTGTTTTTCAACTAATTAGATCTCTTATTAGAAAGATCAATTAATTATTTTTCTAATATGATTACACTTGAAGAAATTAATCGCTTTTTAGTTAGAATTAGGTTTGATTATAGAATTAGTTAATTAATTCTTTAAATTTCAATTATGTATTTTTTTTATTTTCTTGACACCAACAGAAATTAAAGGACTTTCTGTTTTAGCAGAGAATTGTTTTATGTTTTCAAAATTTGAGAAATTCAAAAATAATATTATAGTAAACTTTCAAATTTGATCGCGTGATCATTAATCAACACCGCATCTATCTATCTATCTATCTGAATTTGAACCTTATGGTTTTTTTCGCTTTCCCTCAATTAAGAAACTATAAAATTAAATTTAAAAGCCCACATTTATATAGTAAGCTAACTTAACAAGAAGTAAAAATGTGAACATTTAATTTTAGTAATTAATTATTTGTATTTGCTTTAAATAATATTTATGTTAATTGAGCGAAAATCCAAAGTTAGATCGCTTTTCTTCTAGAACATATGTAAGAAATGTTATACGATTTTTGGTCAAGAAAAGTTCGACAGTTTGGGTATCGGAAAAGAAATTATGTAAGAATTTTCGGATATTACAACATGAAATAATATCCGATGACATTGAATCTCAAAATGCGAAATAATATCCAGAAAAATAAAACATAAAATTTGTATGAAAATTCATTCAAATAAAATGAAAGAATGTCCATTTTCTGTTCAGGAAAATAAAATAAATCGAACCAATATAAATAGCTTGAAAAACTCTAAGAAAGTTGAGTTTTATCTGTTGTTAGGCGAAAACAAATTAAAATTGAAAACAATATAAATATATATTTTGTGAAAGTGTTTCACATAATATAGAATCGAGAATAAAAATAATTGAGAGCAAAAAACATTTCTTATAAAAAATAAAAATTATTTTAAACTTAGAAAGTACAAACAAAAAATCAATTATCCTTCATTCATTTATTCCTTTTACTAAATATAAGAAAAACATTTTTTTATAAATATTTAGAACATTTAAAATTTAATTTAATCTTCAAAATAATATGTTCCTTTACAAAAAAGAATAGTTTTTAATAGTAGGAAAATTTAGTTTGACTTTCGAGATGAAAATATTCCTTTTACTTATTAATTCATTTTCTTTCCTTCATTTATTTATTTATTTATTTCTTTTACAAAATATTTAAAAAACACTAGATAAATGTAAATTTTAATGTATTTTCAAAACAAAATGTTCCTTTTACTAATTTTTGGAAAAAAAAATGTTTTTTAATA
>JXPG01003805.1:362-13951 GCA_001015175.1 Megaselia abdita | reverse complement strand
CCGTTAAAATAACAATATTTTCTTATCAGCGACTTTTATCATTTTCACTGTTTTCCTATCAACATTAGACATAAATCTATGCGAGAATGTTTGTTTTTTATTTTCTAAATAAAGGATCTGATTAAATCACCACTAATATCGCGAAAACCCAACATTTACCATAGATTCAGAAAATCGAGAAAGTAGGTTTTTCTTATTTTGACATAAAATAAAAAGAAAATCAAAGCGTTGTTGAATTTTGCTCAAGTTTTTCACAAGTAATTCATGGGAACTTTGCGCGTGAATTACTCGCTTATGAATCGATCCAAAACCAATTCTTAATTTTAGCTCTTCGGAATCTTCCATGAACAGGAAATTAATATCTTCCACCATACATGCAAAGACTTCTTCTGTTTGGAGATTGAGATTTGGTCATGTACTTTTTTTGTACAAAATAATATGGATTCAACGAATTTGTTATCTTTTAAGGAATTCAGGGAATCAACTATTCAGAGAGCTTATGAACCTCTTTTGTTAATGTCAGCCAATCCTAAATGGCTCTTTGTCGGAGAAACTTTAGGATTATTGGAGAATTATATATGTGAAGTTTCTCCAGAATTCCCTGTCTTCTAAGTTTTTTTTACCGAACTACCAATGCAAAGGGTGGTTTAACAACAAAGAAAATCTCTTATACTTAAAAAAACAATAGAAGAAAAAACTTACCACGACAAACCATATCGATAAGCGTATTGGTGAGTAATTTCATATTTGGAATGCATCCTTGACACAATGAAATTAGGAGATCACAAGCGGCAGCAATAGTGTGTGGTGTTCTGCATACTGGAGGTGGCGCCATGTAGTCCGGGCCCAGGTCTCCAGTTTCTCGTAGTCTTAGGTATTGTCGGGACGCAGGGAACAAGAAATGATCAATGAGTTCTAAAATAAGTTCATTCAATTGTGCTTTGGACTCGGGTGCTAGGAAATTCATCAACTCCTTGGTGAAGCAAAGATGACCACTTAGCAGATCTTCATGAACTTGGATGTCTCCAGTTCGTTTCACATTGTCAAGCACATCACGCAACCATTCAATCTCCTCAGTCAACAGTTCCTCATTCAAGTTCAAAGGCCAGTTTACAACACATGCGTAATTTAATGTACGACAGAGTAAAGTGAAGTAATCAGCACAAGTACCAGCGTTGTTTGGGACTAGATTCTGCAGCGATGAAACCAACAACTGCACCATGAAACCGAAAGGTCGGCGATCTGGCACACAATACGTACTGCAAAAGAACAATTGTTCTGAAGCGATTTGCCTTATGTGTCTGGATTCGTTTTTCAGTACAATCGATGTAATGAATTTGGGCCACAAAGGATCTTTACATAGAATTTCACTGGCGCTTGGATTCAGCATTAAAGCTAATGTCAGGACTTCCAGAGCTTCTTTACACATGGCGAAATCTAAAGCATCCGGCATTCCTACTTCATCATTGAAGTCCGATTTTGAGCCATGCAATTGCAAATTTCCGGATGAAGCCGCCCATGTCAATTGGATGATTGATTTGATTGTTGAAAGATCTGGACAGCTCCATTGAAGAGCAGATGCAAATTGTTTACGACAGGCTTCTCCTTCAAGAGACTCGGACAACATTTCCGCTGCGATTTTTTCTGACAATTTCGTTGAGATGGCTTTTGGGATCATGTCCGTTGTTGTAGTAAGTGCGTGCTTAAGTATGTCAATTTGAGATCTGAAATTGCTTGTGCCTTCATCAGATAAATTCGATGGATTAGAAGTTCCCGGGCTGATAGGTTCATCGCCAACACGACTTAAAATATAACCCACTATTTGCAGAAATAGTTTAGTCAAACGTAGAACACATTGGAAGGCATATCGTTTTGTCCCAACATCCGTGTTTGGAAGGAAATTATTCTTCGTTAAAAGTTCAACTATAAAATGTGCGACACCTGAACGCAACCAGGCTGATTGGATTATCAGAGAACTTTCACTAACAGGCTCGATGGCAGGGATTAGAATTCCTGTAAATAGAACATTTTTGTTTATTATTAATGATTAATTAAAATTTGTATTTTTTGAGAAAAAAAAACAGAGGAAAAGCATAGTCATTTTTGATATGAATAAAAAAAACTTTGTGGACATTTTGAGAAATTTACCCTAAACTTTCCAAATTCATAAAAACTTAAAAAATTTATTAAAAAAGCATATTATAATATGAAAAAATATTCGTGGAAACCTTTATATTTTTCCTTTAGAAAATTTAAAAAATTTTTTAGGTCAATTAATATCTNTTATAATATGAAAAAATATTCGTGGAAACCTTCATATTTTTCCTTTAGAAAATTTTAAAAATTTTTTAGGTCAATTAATATCTAAATTTTGTTATCTTCTATTTTAAAATTTAAGGTTTAAAAGAAAACTCACCCATTAGAACTCCTAAATTGTAAAGTACATGAGCTGGCTGCGCATGCAAGAATAATGCTTCTGGTGTTAGTGCACTGTTAGAGACTTCTTGTTCTTCGCTGTTGTCACCTTGATTGCCTGTTGTGTTACTGGCTGGCCTTCCCATACACATTGAAAACAATTGTCTGACAGTCTGTCTATCCGATGGAATTAAATGCAATAAAGTTTTGACACTTTCTCTCAAACCGTTGTGTTTGATGTCGCTTCCCATTTGATATAACATCAGGAAAAACTCTGTGTATTGGTGCTTTTGTGACATAAGTACTCCTGGGAGTGCATTTTCATTCTCTGGCCGGTGCATTCCAGGACATGGTCTTGGAGGAGAAACCGTGCTAGAATCTGATGAACTATCTGGGCTACTTGCCAAACAAGCTCCAACTGTCGTAAGTTTCGCAGTCAACACAGACTTATCACGGATGTTATATGTAGAGAGCGGCGAAATGTCATCAGATATTTCCATGAGTTCCCCGTTCGTGTAGTAAAGATCAACTTTAATATTGGCGGTCGGTGAACTCTTAATTCTTTTTAGAAGGCTGCGCTTGAACGATCCAACCATTTCGTTGCTGTGCGTTGGGATTTCGATATCATCAATTGGACGACCAGCGTTCTGGAACCTGACATACAAGTTCATTTGTTTACCCCGAGACACACAATTCAAAGGAAGCATCATACGATCGCCAACGAATGATCGGTCACATTCTTTGATATACTCCTGAAGCACTTTAATGATTCTACACATTTTATCCGCTTCAACAGTTCTCATTTTGATGTCTTTCGATTCAGGATCAGCTTCGTTTTCGATTGAATTTGAAAGGATGGTGATTGTGTTGTAATATTGTTTCAACGGGGCGATACACTCTGAAATAAACATTTCATGGAATGCTCTTATGTTTGCTTGCAATCTTGGACCTAATGCTGTCGACACCTGTTGAATATTAATTGTTATAAGTTTTTAATTTAGTAGTTGAATGAACGTAAAAATATAACTGTGACGGATTAAGTCTTCCATATGAGTTTTTGATATACAGTCAGACTTCAATGTTATCAAAATATATTTTCATGAAATTAATGTCATTCAAATAATTAAACAAAAACATACCTCTTTTAACAAATCAATAGCTTTGTTGGCTATGTCTTCTCCTCCTGTTGTGATGACTCTCCACAGATAATCTTTCCCAATTAGCTCCGGATTCTCCAACATGTAAGTCCTGTGAATCGCCTTAAGTTTCTCCCCCTTTGAGTTGACCGCCTTGAAAAATCGTTCAAAACATTTAATACCGCTTTCTGTGAGTAGTGTGGGCTCCAATTGTAAAAGATTGTTCTCAAAGAAATCCTCATTGATTCCGGGATCCAAATCAGGCTCCTCCCCCATTAATTTACTGAACCACCGGAAACATTCCTCTCTATCACTTGGAAATATTGCGTTTACAGCTAAGCATTGCCAGATTTGTTTAGCCTGGTCTGCGCAGAGCCATAGCTGTCCATCTTTTAGAAGAAATTTCAAAAAGTCCAATCTTTCCGAGATTTGCTGAGAGTGTGGATATCTATTGTCAATACAAAGTGTTTGAGCTGGTTGTTCGGGATTCTCTCTCACAATGTCACGAATTTTATCCATGTACTTGGTCAGATTGTTGGTGACCAAGATTACCAGTGAACTGTCATTTTGCAATCGTTCTATGACTTGTTGCCTGATCAAGGTTTGGTGTGATCGAGGTGCTGAAATTGATTGAGAATCATAGAGACAACAAATCTCCCTGATGAGACGGAGGGCTGGGAGAACCCAGCTGTCTCTAGCCAATTCCTCAACGCATTTTTCCAGCCAAGTGGTTTTCTGAGCGTCACGTTCCTGAGAACAACTGTAGTCCAAGATTTTAACGTGAGCTGCCAAGGCTTGGTCTAGGACTTCTTGTGGCACCTCGGCACTATGTGCTAGGGACCAGAATAGTTTTAGAGTCTTATGTGCCATTACACCATTTTTATCGTCCTCTGCTAAGCGTCGGATGAACTCCAATAGACGCTCCCTCTGCCTTTTGTTGGCTGTAGTCATGGACGCTTGGAAACACCCGAACAAGTGGTCCAACTGTTCCGGAGTAAAGTCCCAAGCCAGTTTAGCTAGCAAGTCATGCACATTCTTAACAATAGCTTCATGCTTTCCAGCCTGAGCGCGCCAAAGCTGGTCTAAGTCTTCTAAAGTTAAAGCTCGCTCCTTTATCAAGAACCTAATGATTTTCTCTAGTTTTTCAACATATTGTGGTTGATGAAGGGAATCCCTCAAGACAATTCCCAACACGTTGGTCTCCTTGATCCAGGCAGCCATTCGTTCCGCAGTTAGCCAATCCATTTCATCGTCCGGCATGCAATGAGGCAGTTGAGCACTCCGATGCGAATAGTAAGACACATTGGTCAGTACTTTGTTAATGTCGTTCAATGCATTCATTTTTCCATTGAAGCTGGAAACTTGTAAAAGTCTTAGGATCATCTTCAAACGGAACATTTCCAACTCCCTAATTACGTTCTCTTGATTAGGCAGGCGGCTCGCTAGCAATCTCGCTGATTTCACAATTCCATTAATACAGTCGCTCCGACCATCCGGCTTCGCTTCTCGCTTCAAAACATCGTCAGACAAATTACCGAGCAATTCCAAAACCACTTCCCATATCGGCTTAAAATATTTTTCGATGGTTTCAACTGTTAAAAGTTCATAGCATTGTCCGAATGGCCTCAAAAACGCGAAAATTAACCCAAGAGTTATCTTAAAGAATTCATCTTCCTCTGTGTGAGGAGCGGGCTTTCGAAGAACTGCCACACCCATATTAAAGCGCTCCAAAAGATTATCAAATCCGCCATATTGACCAAACCGATTGATTAGATCGACCAACCAACCTCTCGGAGTTTTCGACTCTTGTTGTGCCTTTGCGTACATTTGATTCTCATCCAACATTCCCCAAACTTTGTCCTGTTGATAGCATTCTGGGCTTCGTCCAACGTTGTAAGTGTGAAATTTATTGTCAGGATCGAACACCATCGCCAGAAGATCGAGTAAATATGGGTTGTCACGTTTCATATGGATCGCTATTAAATGCAAAAGTTTTCCGCACGACATTAAGATACAATGATGAATATTATTCTTCCAAGAGTTGACTGCTTCGTCTGTCAGGATCTTAGTGAAAGATGTTGTCATTCCATTTTTATAAAACTCCATGCAAGGCTCGCATTCATGATCACATCCTGAAAGGTTATTTTTTGTTTTGTTTTTAGTTTTATGTTATGTAATTTAAAAAACATTATTTTGCTTGAAAACAAACATGTTAAATATTTCTTATTTTTTAAATGCATGTAAATTTAAAATGTAAAAAAAAAATTGGAAATCCAACCAAGTCTTATTGCTTTCTTCCACCAAAATCGATAAAAACTGCAGTATCTTGTTGAATTTGTTGCAAGAAATATTGCAATATTTACGGAATGTCAAATAGAGGTAATAAATTGCTCGATAGAACTATTTTTTTATCAACTTTCCAAGAATGGAATTTTTTTATTGAGTGGTAAAAGAATGTTATAGCAGATGGAAGGAAAAGTGGAGCAAAAGGGTAAAAATGAAATTCCAAGAAACGAATAAGCATGAAATCTCTTATGAAATATATATATATCAAACATTTTTTCGGATCTTTGTGATTTTTTTGTATTAATTATTGTATACATTGAGATAAAAATTAATAGGGTTTTTACAGTTTAAAATTTAATCAAAATGTTGTAATAAGAAAAACAATGATAATATCAATTACATTTACATAATTTTTTATTAAGTTTCTGAAAAACGAAATTTTGGATTTCCTGAACCCTTTTTTCAAATCAAATAAAGTAAAGTAAGGAAGTTAAAAAGGACTTATTTAATAAATGATCTGGATGCGCATACGCTATGGTCATCAGTCAATTGTAGTTTTTCGTAAGAATTGTTGTAACAGTGTTCAAACAATGACAATTTGACAGTTTTCTGTACATTTTCTTCATTTAAAAACCCTTTACGAAACAATCGAACTCGAAGAATCTCAAATGAAATCCAAAATTCCGTACAAAATACAGATACATCGTCTAGCCGAATTAAATGGACGTAATATATTCAGTGAATTACGAGATATTTCAAGGTCCAATCAAATTACTTCGTTANCAAATGAAATCCAAAATTCCGTACAAAATACAGATACATCGTCTAGCCGAATTAAATGGACGTAATATATTCAGTGAATTACGAGATATTTCAAGGTCCAATCAAATTACTTCGTAATTTAAAAATAATATGAAAGCTTTATGTTAATCGACNTTTCTTCATTTAAAAACCCTTTACGAAACAATCGAACTCGAAGAATCTCAAATGAAATCCAAAATTCCGTACAAAATACAGATACATCGTCTAGCCGAATTAAATGGACGTAATATATTCAGTGAATTACGAGATATTTCAAGGTCCAATCAAATTACTTCGTTATATTCTATAATTCAGCGAAGAAGAAACCACCCTAAATTTAGGATATTGAAGACTGCCCTAAATAAAGCTCAAACTATAGAGCTATTAGAAAAGTCAACTATGCCTGTAATCAATATTAACTTTGTGTTATTTAAGTATGTAAAATGTTGTCAGTTTTCCCATAAGCAAAATCAATATTTTATGTTAAACACACTACTTACCAGCAATAGTCAGTTCAATAGCCGTGTTGAGGAGACATTCCAGTTCTTGTTCCGGAAGGACTGGAACAACCCATCTTGGGTTTGAAATTTTCTGCGTTAACGAACGCAACTTTTGAATCGGGAAAGAAGCTTTAAGTTTTTCAATGTTCTTTTCGGCGTTTCCATCGTTAGGGGATGAAGTTGATGATGTAGGAGGGTTATCCGATGTTGATTGTGTTTCAGGAGGAGATGAATCCTGACGACCATGAGTATCATAAGTCATTTTTCAAGTTTTCAATACAGATTTCTTGAATGTGCTTATCAGGAAATGGATTTTGATTCTGAGATTTTATTAAGGGTGGAGGGACGTAAACTTTACATTATTTTGGTTGTAAATAGCCGGCTGTTTAGATATCTGAAAAAAAGAAAAAATGTTAAATTAAATTAATAATTCAAGTGGAAGTGGTTATGATTACGACTTTCACTGTCGCTATAAACATTGTCCTTCAGAATTCGGAAGAGTTAAGCATTCATCCAGGAAAAAAATAGAGTCAAGGGCAAATATGTGGGATTTTAAAGCCAAATATTTAATAATCTTTACAAAATCATCCAAAATCTAAGAATCCTTACAGATTCTTGTACACAATATGAAAGACTTAGTATTGTGGTAATTTTATAAATAAAAAAAATATTGGAAACAACTGAGAACGAATATTGAAGTTGTTGAATTTTAAATGTTTTTTAAATCCAGACTAACAATCATAAAGCTTATATGCAACAAGAGAGTTTTCAATGATTTGGTGTTTAAAAATTAGTTCCAGAATCTGACAGAGCAGGTAAAATAAATACAGGTCTAATATCCTTGTGGGATTACATGAGCTAACTCTCATGACTGAGCTAATGTTAATAGAAACGCTTTCAAAAGAACCACCCACACACAAATTTACTTTTCTTCAAAGGACCCGGCTATCTTTCCTTTATATAATCCTTGTAAACATTATTTCTTTTATTTTTATCATTCCTACAATTTCCGATGACTTCATAAAACATGAATAGTTTTGAGAGGAGGAAATTTATCGAGAAGGTGTAGAAAGTATTGATTAAGTTTATACCTTTGGGTGTATCTGTCAACAATAAACGTGACGAGGTTGATCTTGAAGATTCAAGTGTTCATACCCAATTGTTTGTTGTCTGTGGCCAAGATTGTTAAGCAAGGTCACACTTTAGTTTTCAATTAATGGGGATGGAAGAAAGATGACAAGGAAGGATCGTGTCAAGAACATGGCTAATTTCGAAACGAAACATCAGAAATCACTGACTTATGGCACAAGCGGTCATCCGTGTGATGGAAACAAAAATTTAAAAAGATGTCTGGAGAAATTTCCTGTTAACAAAAGTGAATGTATTATTTGCTACAAAGCGAAAATTCCTGGTTTACCATTCAAGAAGGATGGTTAAAGAGTAAGCCACTTATATGAGATAGTCTACACGGATTTATATGAACCAATAGAGGTATCACAACTTAAGGGTTCCAGGTTTTATTGACTTTAATCGATGATTATTCTTGGAAGGTGTGATATTATCAAACTGGTAATGTTACAGTATTAATAATAATTTTAATGTCAGAGATACCGACGGACTTTGGATTTTTGGATGTAAGGCTGCGGTTCACATTCCCCAACAGAAAAGGAAGAAAATCGATCCTAAGGGTAAGGAAGCAATGTTCTTTGAAAATTCGAAAAAAATCTTGGACGAGAAAGCTGAGGATTCTTGAAAATATTTTTTTCGGGTACATCGGGAAAAGCATTTTATGTATTTCCTGAACCTCAAAAAATATTGAGCAGGCAGAAGCCACGTTGGAAGAGTTCTATCCTCCAATAGCAAAAGTCAATCTTGAAAAAAAAAAAAAAAAAACGAAAACAGTTCGTGGTGTTAAGTCAGTCTTCAGTCTTCAAATAAAGAGTTAGATTATTGTAAGAAGAGTTAGATTATCTAAAGANGGTGTTAAGTCAGTCTTCAGTCTTCAAATAAAAAAAAAACCCTTGTAAGAAGAGTTAGATTATCTAAAGGATAACAAAACCTAGGTTTGATGTGATTTGCAACCAAGAAAAGAGGCCAACGACAACAATGGGTGTTTCAAGATTAAGCGAGATTCCAAAGAATATTTGCAATTTGAGACTCGTTATCAAACGTAGTATTAGACTATATGAATGAAAGTCACTCCCGATAGAGCTACGCGAAAATTGTGAATCGATCAGGAAGGATGGATGAATCCAAGAATGTACATTCTTGTGGACTTCAATCCGAGTTTTGTATGAAATTCCGAGATTTATTGGGTCTTACAAAATGCAGGTTTTATGTTCTATGCTTGCGTTTTAAGTCTAAAAAGTGGAGACTATAGAGTGCAACACTTTCTTTTTGACTTTTTTCGGTCTTCAGGAAACATAGGATTGCTTGATGAAAACTATTTCCCATTCGTTTAAGGAAGATGTTTTGTGTTTTTATATATTGAAAAACATTTTACAAGATTATTGTGGTATATTTGTGTCAAATCCTTCCCAGGAATTTTGTAGATCCCAAGCAGCAAGAGGAGATTCTATTACAATACCTCTTCAAACATACTACTAACATACTTGAAGAGGTATTCCGTGACGATTTTTTTTTAGATTCTAGAAGCATTACACACGTAAGGTATTTTCAAGTAGAACAGAATACGTAGTTCCTTGGGATGGGATTTCATAAATAATGTTGGGGATTTTGTAAAAATGTTAACAATTTTAAAAACAAATAGATAATTTGTGTATATTTAATAATATTAGAGAATTGTTTAAAGTTATTTTCTTTAAATCAAATTGTATATACAATAAAAATAATGCATTTTATTTGATGTTGTTTTTTTATTTCTGTATTGATTGGAAGATATTTTCTTAACCATAAATAAGTAAACAAATACGTATTTTTGTTTTTTTTTGTATGTATGTAAATTTAACTGACAATTTTATTTTGATATATTGACAAAAGTTTTTATGAATTAAATGATTAAAACAATTTTAAACAATTTAAATTTGAAAATTTACTTTGTGTTTGTAGAAAACAAATCCCATTTTAGGTCTAGCAGTCTTAAAATATGTGAGGTATCTTCTGATTAGAAGAATAGGCTCTCGGCGTAAGCTTAAAAATATGATGTCTTTTTTGTTTCGCAAATAAAATTCCTGATAGTAACGATAAACGAATAATATTATTAGAAGAATGTTGAAAATTTAACGTCCAAGAAATAAACAAAAACTAAAAATAGTTTTGGGATTTTTAGGAAGTCTTTGGACTTTGTAAATAGTATTGGAATTTTGTGATTTTTCAGGGAAGAGAGAGAAAAATTTATGAATTTTAGGAATACATGACTTAGGGATCGATGAGCATCGAATCTTGTCTCCAGCACTTCTACGAATATTTTTGATAAACTGAGAGTTTGCGTTCCGAGATTTGTTCCAGTACTTCCACTAACAAAAAAAAAAACTCAAGCGCTCAAGATATGCTTGAGGTTTTGAAGAATAAAATATTTAAGAAGCTTGAGTTTAAAAAGTTAATTTGCCAAAGTTGCTTGGATTAAGAGATAAAACACATTGTATTTTTGCGTTTTTTTTAGTTTATAAAGACATTATTAGAGCATTCATCATATACAGAAAAAAATTCTATAAAAGTTGTTGGGGATTTTTTAGAAAAAACGTTTTTAGGTGTACTAAGGAAACAGTTTTTAAGACTGAAAAAAATTGGAAAAATTAAAAAATAGTAATAAAACAAAAGTTGTATCTTCTATTAAAAATAAGGTAATAGTTCTATAATTAATTTCTTTAAAAAAAGCACAATTTATGCGTGCTATTGAATTAACGTCTGAATATAATTCTTTTGATTATACTCAATATTTTCTGAATTCAAAAAAACAATTTTTTTAATTTTTGAAAATCTATAAATTTAGTAATTTTATTTTACTGAAAATATTTTTAGGTTTTTTATAAGTTTTCGATATTGTGTTTTATATTTTATTTCAAGTTTTAAAAATACTATTTATTATTAAATACTGATTATTAACAGAATTACTGAATATAAAAAAATATTTATTAAGTAACATTTTGTAGAAGAAAAATGTTCGTTTATTTTAATGAACGATATAACTATTATTTTAAGTTTTCGATATTTGTCTGTTGTAAGTTATTCAATTAAGATTTTATAAAAAAATCGACATTTGAAGTTAAGACACTAAATATTTTGGAAATATTGAAACTTAAAATTAAGCTCAAGATTATGGTCGGTTCTTCCAATACAAACAACCTAAAATCATGTCCAAGTCATTAAAAAAAGCTCCAAAATAATTACAAAATAAACAAAAAATTCAAACAAAATCAGCCAAGATTCTTATTTTTTTTTTTTCAAAATCATGAAAATTTTATTTAAATTCTTGAAAAATGTAGTAGTAGTAGTCAAGGAGAATTAAGAGTACCAACACATAATGGATATTTTCAGCGTTATATTTTCACTTAAAGTGTTAAAAGACTATTGCTATGAATTCTGTTGTTGTTTTTTAAATGTTGTTAGCTTAGAAAAGTTTTGAATGATAAGATTTCTTCTTGAGATTANAAGTTTTGAATGATAAGATTTCTGCTTGAGATTTTGCAAAATCCTTCAAAAAATCTGAGAAATGCTTAAAAAAATCCAAACAAAACCATCCAAATCCCCAAAATAATTTTAAAAAAACATCAAAGATTTTATTCAAAGAAATGTATTTTAGTCACAAGTAAATTACACACATTAATTAATTATTTTAAATTTTATAAAAAAAATGTTGACAGTCTAATAAATCCAAAGAGATTTATTACATTAAAACGTTTCATTAAAAATTAAATTTCAAAGAATTAAAACAAGTATTTTGTAAGTTTACNTATTCAAAGAAATGTATTTTAGTCACAAGTAAATTACACACATTAATTAATTATTTTAAATTTTATAAAAAAAATGTTGACAGTCTAATAAATCCAAAGAGATTTATTACATTAAAACGTTTCATTAAAAATTAAATTTCAAAGAATTAAAACAAGTATTTTGTAAGTTTACAATTTTAATACAATCGAAAGCTTATATTAGAAAATAAAAACTAAACAAAACCGAAATTAACTAAATTCAAATAGAAAATCAAAAGTCTTTGAAAATTACTGAGTGGGAGAATCGAAATGTTGTTTTCAACAATTTTGAAAAATGCTTGAAACTTGAAATGATTAAGTTTTTTATAGATCTCAAGCATTTGATCTTAGCAAAAGGCTTGAATTGCTTGAGATGATTGAGAAATAGTGGCCATATGTCACCCTTAGTTAAATAACTTTTAGGATGTGGTCAGCGGTTGGTTCTATTTAATGAAACTCAACTCAAAGCTTCTACGGAGTAGGAATATTAAAGGAAGGACTAAGAAGGCTCAAGCAGTCTATGTATGTCGTGCAGTTTTTGTTAGGAGCTAAGGATTATCTTCAAAGATGACACACTGGATTCTCATTGAGATCTTTATGTCGATACAAAGTAAGCAGCCATTTTATGGGGGATAGCAACTTCGGTAAAGGGGAACCCCCGTAAACTGGTGGTGTGAAGGGAAGGGAAACTGGGAAAGTGTGAAGCTTTTGGTCACTCTAAAATTCTTGACATACTCGAGATAAGAGCGTGTAATCTAAAGTATCCCTTTCCTAAAATGCTATAAGGTGATATTACCTAATAGAGTTTTCTGGAACATTGATGATCCACTCCAAAGATATGGCTTAAGGGTTTTACGGATGGTTACAAAAGAAAACAGCTGGCTATCATATTCGGGTCTCTAACTTCAACAGGTGGNGGGTTTTACGGATGGTTACAAAAGAAAACAGCATATCATATTCGGGTCTCTAACTTCAACAGGTGGTTTAGGCTACCTGACACAAGAAGTGCTGTTTGTATATCTGAGAATGCATCGAAACTGTTCCTGTCAAAACAATCTAAGGATTTTATACGCNAGGGTTTTACGGATGGTTACAAAAGAAAACAGCATATCATATTCGGGTCTCTAACTTCAACAGGTTTTTTAGGCTACCTGACACAAGAAGTGCTGTTTGTATACCTGAGAATGCATCGAAACTGTTCCTGTCAAAACAATCTAAGGATTTTCTACGCTTTATAATGTGTTTAATATTTGCCTGGAAATCATGGTTCGAACGTCCGACCTTCGAACATCTTTATTGGTACCTTTATCCAACTTTTGGAATACATAATTTGACATGGTAGCGCGGATAGAGAACAAACTAAAGAACACAAGAACTCAGCGATATTTTTCAATTCCTCCGAAGGAATGTAGGAATTTTTGGGAAGCAAAATGTTGGAAATGTAGGAGTATTAAAGATCAAATGTAGGATTTTTTATGAAGTTGAAAATGTATGAATAATTGAAAAGGTTAAAAAAAAAA
>JXPG01003799.1:0-10422 GCA_001015175.1 Megaselia abdita | reverse complement strand
CATTTAATAAGGTCTCGAAAGGTACACTTATCAACTTATCTTTCGACTTTGTCAAAATCGGTTTCACACATCATTCTTGTCTCCTCTTAATTAACATAAATCTCCTGACTCCTTTTTAAATTAACAGTCTAAGGATACTTATATTGTGAAATAAACAAATTCTCAACGACCAACGATTCCCAAAACAAAACAATCCCAGAAATTGATTCCACATAAATCTAATGACTCCTCTTAAAATTCCCCGTTCAAGGATACCCATATTGCATATATTCCCAACGAAAAAGCTAAGAAAAACACACAAAAGCATGAAAAAAAATATAAATTTCCAGACCTTTCCTTACGTTTATGCTCAAAACTAACGTTTGACTTCACGTAACGTTACGAAAAGTAGCCTATGTTTTTTCCAAGATTCAATTGAACATCTCCACCAAATTTGAGCCGTGAGCCGTGTTGACGTGTGGATAAAGAAATGAAGCTATTCGAGTAGTGGGCAATGAGATGTGGTCTAGGGATTAATCCAGACAAGACTGAGTTAATCCCATTTACTATACGAAAAGGAACAATTAATTCTCTAATGAAACTAAATGTCTGGGAAATACCTGAACTCACAGCTTTGCGGGAAATATTCATACACCTATGGCTTCACCCAAGGCGTCGATTAGGAGTTATCTTAACATGGTCTCGGAAAAAGGGTGGGGTATAGGTCGTACTACGTGAAGAAAATCAAAAAGTTTACAGACGGACAATTTGTATGGTATTCCATCAGGACCAGGAGCATACGAACTCTTCAAATTGCGATAAGAACATCAATAGAATTAATCACAGGAAGATTTATCACATCATGTTCATATAAATCAGGTACAAAATTATTGTTCGAATCACAGTTGGGTTATTTATAAACACCTTGAAAGAAATCAGCGAACATATCACAAATAGTCTGATCATCACTAGAGTCAGGATCATTAAAACTCATAGTCTTTGGAAAATTATATGAGCCCTTTTACTTTTGATAAACTTCCAAAACTTGAATTTAATTTCCAAAAGATAATTCTCATATGCAATTTTTGTGTCCTCCTTTAACTCATCTCTAACATTGTCAGCATCTTGTGTACAAGTTTAGAAAAAAATTACAAAAATATTTGAGGACTATTTGAAAATTTCGTGATTTGAACCCAAGAACGTCAGATTGGAAAGTGTTAGCGCTAAATACCAGACATTCTTTGTTTAAATTTTTTTGTGGTTTTCGATGAAAGATGAAGAACTTTTTAGTGTATTATTGAATAAAATATACCATCTCCTTCTAAAAGTGTTTAAAATACAAAATAATTTACTTTTGAAAAATGTGTTCTAAATGGGAAAAAAAATCTCTATTTTTCTAAATTTCATAAGACAATATTAACTCTGACTTTTTCTTAGACTTTGTGTCTTTATGTATGTTATTATTGAGTTTAACGAAAGAAAATCAGAAAGTTTACAGACAAACAATCTGTTAGCGTGAGATATTTTTGTTTTAAAGATTATTGTTCAATTATGTTGTTATGTAATTATAAGCTAAAGGGTCCTGTCTCTTCCTCCAACAAATATTGGTAGCAATGAAAGTATTTATTCCATTCAAAAAAGACATCCATTTGCTCTAAGAAAAAAAACCAGTCTATTAAAATTCGTTAAAAATAAGTAAAACTGCCACCGAAAAACCAATAACAAAAAATATACAAAATATTTACAAATGGAATGTGTGAAAAAAAAAAAGTTTCAAATGATGCGATCATCAGCGATCGCGATCGACGAATCAAGTCTTTCATTGCTAACGAGATGTTAACAGGTTAAACGTTCATTCCATTCAGTGATGCTTCTCTATTAAAAAAAACTGTTTGTTTTAGCCTTATCTCGAATAAAACAAAACCACATCGAAATATCAACTTTTTGAAGCGTCAAAGTTGGTCACGCTTTGTAACCTAAAGAATATATTTTCTATTCAAAGAGAAAATTTGAATTCTAAATATGAATTTCAATCTCAAGAAAATGAAATATTTCAAGTGTGAAGTGAGCAGACTCAGTAGCTTTGATGTCATATGATGGTTTTCTGTTTGCTTTCTTATGTCACGGTGTACACATGGTATACGGATCTTGCAAGTGCAAAGTTGTCGCGTGATTTACCAATTTACGGGATCTCATTTTAAATGTTTAAGAAATATGGATTTGTTTGAAGAGGGTAATTGTTTAGTTTACTGTATTGTTTTATCAACCCACTAATCGAATTGAGAGCTCTAATTATGAGATTGGTGATAAGTGATTTATGAGTCGTTATTAGAATGTTGATTTAAAAATGTATTGGTTTCTTTGTCAGAAGCTATACTTTGATGTAGTGTGTTGATGTAGGTTTTATCACTGCGACAATTCTAAGTTGAATACTCAAGTTAGAGATACTTCCTGACACAACCCTCGTCATTTCGAAGATACCAGACAGCTGACTCTATTCATAAAAAGAGGGAAAACTAAAGCACTGATATAAATGCAGTGATATTAGCAATCAGTGCTATACTTTAAGCCACCTTCGCCTCGTTGTGTGATTTAATAGTTACTTTAAACATAGACAAAACTACAGATATGCAAACTTTCAAAACCTGATGTTTTCATCTGAAGCACCCTGTTAGCTTTTCCTTGCTCTCGTAGGGTGTTTCGTTTCAGTGGAAAACATGAGACTCTCAAAGTTTCTTATCTGTATATTATTTGTAAATGCTTTAAACAATAACTACAATTCCCCAAACAATTAATAAAATAATATTATGATGACTCTACAGACAATATAAATTCAACAAAAGAATGCGATTTAGTCATTCAATTTTGTTTTATATCGAACAACAAAATCCCCTCAAGTACTTAAACTGATAACATATCGATATCTTCGATAAATTGTCTATAAAAAGACCGCTGCAAAATATTTGGAACTTTTCTATCTTTTCTTGACGTCAATTGTGGATTTTTTTGTTGCGATAGAAAATACAGGTATTTTGAATATGAAAAACCTTTCTCTAAAAGGAAAAGACTTTAGTCACGAACTCTAGTCTAAAAAAAGAAGAAGAAGAAAAATTGTTCTTACCGGAAAAAAATTATCATTTAGTTTTGACTTACAAAAGCAGAACTCCCTAGAAAATAGTATATCTAGTATAGTATATATAATAGGAGAAAGTACTATAGCAATGACTTCTCTTATTAAATACAGAAATTATTGTACATTTTACTATTTTAAATTGTCTTAGTAAAATTCGTTACAAAGCGTTTTACTATATACAAATAACCTGAATTAAAAACCAGTCAATTGCACGAATCAAATTTCAATAATGCATTGAATACTCCCTAGTATCGTTGTTCTAAATGCAGTCATATGTATATTTTTATTATTTGAAGTAGTAAATTAACTAAAAGTAGTAAAAATTACTAAAGATGGAAATAAAGTCCAAGGTGAAATTAAAACCTCTTCAAAAATATGTGTTTCTTTTGTGCTTTATAGTAATAGGATATGTGTGAGTTCAAAGCGTGGTAGAAGCACTAGCATAATTTTTTTTTTTTAAACTTCCAAATTTCTTTATATCTTCATTTTTTATTTCCAGCTTTTATACTTATAAACAAATATTTTATTTATAATTTATTGAGAAAGGGACAAAGCCTTTCAGAATTCAAAAATCGTAAATATTCTTTTACTTTTCAGAATTTGCGATTAAATAAGCTTTGGTCCTAACTTTGTAAATCAGTGTAATAAAAACACCCAAAAATTATTTGAGCTACATTTTGAAAGTTGCATGCTCTTTGAAGGTGTGTTGTTTCAGTGAGACTTCCTATCTATTATTTTTCTAGGCTTTCAGGCATATTCGTTTACTTTATTTAACGAAATTCTTGGTAGATTTTGAGATCAGAGGTTATATTCTTTTAACCACTTTCTTGCAATATTATTTTTTACCAATAAATTAGCCTTAAGTAACGTTTTTTTAATGTCAACTAAATTATTCGGCCTACTATGCAAAACATGAGTGGCGTGAAAAAATCATTAAAGATCATTCTCGTTTGATATTGTTTTCCCTTTTACTCTTCATCGAGAAACAATTATTTATCTCTTAAGGTCATCCCTGCTTGAGGCTTCGGAGATGGTCAGTGCTGCTACTTATATCTTTAATGATAAGTTCCCGCATATCCTAACTCTTCAAGAGGATCTTTAATTTCCATTCCGTTTGGGAATTATCTCAAAACTTGAAATGGCAAAATTGCGAATGCATTTGAAATTTGTTTTCGAGGTACTTTTATATATGAAATATATTTTGTGGAATTGCACTTGAATTCTGAGCGATATAATGAAGATGCCTTTTTAATTGAAGTAGTGCCAAATTTTGTCAAGGAACAAAAGAATTTATTGTTCATTTCTTCGTAATACTTTGTTCATTGAATGTGATTATTTTGTAGTAAAAAAGAATTACTTACTTCAGCAAGATATACAATCAAAGAACATACAATTTTACATAATACAATGTTACTGTGAGAATATTTGAATTTAAAGTGAAAGTGGCACTAAAATTAGTTGCCAATTGAATTATAAGCGTTACACTACATCTGGCGATAGTGGCGCCCCTCCTCTAATAAAGGAAAGGAATCGATAGTTTTGAAGTAAATTGTAATACGTGTAAAAAACTTGCAAAACAGAGCATTAACAAACAATATAAACAAGATTTATCAAAGGAACGTCTACATTCGCGATAGTGGCGCCCCTTCTCCAACTAATTAAAGTAATCGATAATTTACAAGAAAGTCATAAAAAATATGCTTAGTCATCCTCAAAAACTCATATATAGTAATATATTATTTATTTGTTTTGAGACATTCTCAAGAAAGACTATATCAATCAACATAGACCAGTAAAGATTCTATAGATGGTGGCGCCCCTCTTTGAAGTAAAATTAAATGTTGCAATTGAATTTTAATTCAAATGATATCGTTCTCTATTTATTAGCTTGATCGTTGGATTCCTTTTTATATAAGAAACAGAATTCTAATCAGATATGACTACTGAGTGAAAAATTAAGCCATATATGAAGGCTTTGTCAATGAAGCTTCACAGCTTTATGGTTTTCTTCGAAGGGTGGGACACTTATCCAAAATTCGTATCAAGACTGAATATGTTCAGTCTCTTGTGAAAACTGAAAGACTGCACATAGATAGAGACTGCACATACATAGAGGCTGACAGTGTAAAAAGCTATCCAAATATACCAAACATTTTCTAGAAACATATGAAAAGCACTGAAACAAGAAGAAGAAATGTCCGATCAAAGACTGAGGCTGAAAAGACTTACACTTTTTGTATAAAAACTGAAGAAGTGCCCCAACCCTCGGTTTCCTTGATAAATCAGGAGCAAAAATAAGGCAACAGGCTCTAGTTTCAAAGACAATGTCAAACATTTTGAATAATTTGAATACTGCGATGTATTTTTTATTTCTTTTATCAATTTGTCTTTCTGTCAGAAAGATCTTGTACTCTCTTCTTAACTTCAATTGTAGATGAACAACTTTCAAGAATTAAGAAGAAGAAAGAGCCAACTTCTTTAGACAAATACTCCATCTGTTGGTCATCAAAAGCAAATTGGTATTTTTACTTATACTATTATACTTCTACTTCTTATAGGAAGTTGATTGGTGTAGGTGCTAGTGCTCTCGCTTTACAGTTTGATGATTCTGAGTTCCATTCTCAGTGCACACGTCAGCATTTTTCATAAAAAAATACTTTTTCGTGTGAGTCGGATATACTACCTGGCGCAACCCTCGTCGTTTGGATGTTGATGAAATAAAAGGGTACCTCTAATACACTCGTTAAATAGCAGACAGTCACAATCAGAAACATATATGCAAATAATGATAATGCTGGGATTTCAACTGGAGCGTAGATAGTAGAATTTACCACCTAATTGTAAATATTACTACTTTTTGTAGTTCAAATGAAAAAAAAGACATTGTCTGGGTTTGAACTCATATAATGAAGGTATTTCAGTTATTAGTGAAACTTACTACATATATGCAAAATTAACTACTTTAGTAAAACGAAAAAAACTATAATCATCTGGGTTTGAACTCATGAAAACTAAGATTTCGCTCATTTACTTAAAAATATTAATTTAAGCTATTTCTCGATTAGCAATTTTTACTATTAGTAGACATTTTTACCAAATGAAGTTATTACAATTTTGTCTACTATAATCTATACATTACTACTTAATTAACTACTTAAAGCTATTTCTTAAGTAGTAATTTTTACTATTAATAGAAATTAACACTAATCTAATATTTTTCTAATATTTTGACTACTTAGTAGTCAATTTTACCATCAACAGATCATTTTTGCTATTAATGGAAAATTTTACTAAGCTAAATTGGTTACTAAAAGTTTAACTACTTAGTAGTAAAATTGTAGTAATTTATGCTATACTTTTTATAGTAAATTAATCTATTTATAGAACATTTTCTACTACAAAATAATAGTATTTTTTTTACACAATAATGATTTCTTGATATGTGCGATGTGTTTTTAAGGGATAATTTTCTAACTTAGAATTTCTTCTACAATTTTTGTTTTACACTGATATTGCTTATAGGAACTAACAGTATGAGGGAGAATCTATATAAAATCTATATTTACTAATTATAGTAAAGCTTACTACATGATAAAATCTACTACAAGTTTTATAGTAAATTTTACTACTTAATTTTTAATGTGTTCTACTAAATTACATAACGAACCAAAGATAGCACCAGGTGTAGCGGTGATATTAAAGAATGTTTATTTTTTATCATCAGTGCTTTTTTAGTGTTTAGTTTTTAGTGTTAGCGCTAGGGTTCGAATGTGGACAGTGGCAATAACAGTTCAGATTATTGACTGTCATTAGAACATGGACAAGGATATCAAGATTATCAAAAATATTGGAATGATGATTATTGGAATACTGCGAAGAAATACAACACTTTCAAAAATGTTGTCTGGTTTCAGTGTATAATGGAAGAATTTAGACCGAAGCTCCATCAAAAAATTATTCTTATAAGAACTTGTTTTAAATTCTAAGAATATCAACCGCACATTTGTGGTTATAGTAATAACGTTTACCATAAAGTTTGTAAAATATTTGGAAAACCCAACATAAAGCTCATATCAAAGTAAATAAATTTAATTGAGTTAAAAAGACTCTAAAATTCAATATACCACTAAAACCGCAAGTTGATTCCCTAACTTGAAAACTTCCCCCAAAGAAACAACCTCTCCCTGAAAAACCAACAAAATATCCTCATATCGACAAAACCTTAAGCAAATCCANGAAAACCCAACATAAAGCTCATATCAAAGTAAATAAATTTAATTGAGTTAAAAAGACTCTAAAATTCAATATACCACTAAAACCGCAAGTTGATTCCCTAACTTGAAAACTTCCCCCAAAGAAACAACCTCTCCCTGAAAAACCAACAAAATATCCTCATATCGACAAAACCTTAAGCAAACCCCNACCCTCCCTGAATTCCACCTGCCAATATTCTCCAGTTAACGACCATTTAGTTGTTTATTATCAACCAGGCCAACCATCCAGACAATGACTAACACGAAGGATTCTTATTAAATATAGAAAAATCGAGAATTTCTTAAAAATGAACGCAGAAATAAAACCCACCTCTGATCTCCTTGATATGATTGTCATACTGCGAATTAGTACGTGCGAATTGTCTGGCCGTCATAGTTGAATTGAAAGATTGATTCCTATAGTCGTTATACCATTCACTAGCTTCCTCACTCAAATCATCACGAGAACTACTTTCACTAGCACTGACACTGACACTAACACTTTCGCCACTTGTTCCTTCGAGATAGGATTTTTGCAAATTTTTCACATAAACCGAGGAAACCTTTTTAGTCGTATGATGAGGAACGAAAGGACTGCTTATCGTTGTCAAAGATCTACCATCAACTGGCGACTTTATGAAAGTCCTCGATACCCTTTGGGGTGCTTGTGTTTGACGGTTGCCATCGGCGATAACACTTTCAGTTGCCAAGTTACGAAAACCACTACTACCAACACGGATATCAGCTGATGGCTCTATAGTGAAGTCAACTTCATCCTTTGGGTCGAACTTTATCGAGATTTTACTCCCCCCAGCGGTCAAATCAATTGACCTTGGTGGGGTTCGACGTGAAGTCGACAGGATTACGCGTTCTTCGGAAGTGGTGATTCTCTCTCTGTCGACGTGCTTTAAAGACACATTGAAAGGACTATCCGGAGGACTCCTCTCCTGAAACCCTCTGTCCTCAATATGCCTTAAAGTCACATTGAAAGGGCTGTCAGGGGAGACCGATTCTCTGCCGGGCGTTGTCTGCGGAGTAGTCCGGAGTTTTACAAACTCCACTTTCGAAGGACTATCCATAAAGCGACGTTCCCGTTCCTCCTGAAGACGTTTCTCGATATCCTTAACATCGACACGAATCACGTTGTCTTCGCCATGCATTCCACTCGACCATACCTTCTCATAACGTGCTACTTTCTCTCTTAACCCTTCGGTGGTTGTCTGTATTGGTGTGGAAGAGAAGGAACTCCTTGTAACCGTAGTCCTTTTCGTCGTTGTAGTTTTCGTTTTCCGTGCAGCTGGAATCGGGGGTAAATTTGATTTAGCTGAATCATCATCGGGTGGATCCATCATGATGACTTTTTCATTTTATGTAACGTCACTTCTATTCCCTAACTTCTATTACTCCTACCGCACGTAAAAAATATCGCTCATCTACGAAACGGTTAAACTTCTGCGCACATTCAACACACCAAAACTTTTTTCCTTCACAAAAATATCTTTCCAAATAACTTTTTTATTACACTATTTTTTATTTATTTTTTTTCCTCTAAATCTTTGCATAAGCGAAGAAGACCTTCACAAAATAAAATCCAAAAATTTCGATTTTGATTTTGATTTTAATTCTGAGACTAGCGTTTTAAACGAATTTGTAGAAAGCCGGTTCGATACTGAAGTAGAGAAGTATCTAAGAAATTTCGTTAGCGAGAGCGAGCTTAACACATCGAAAGTTTAGTATCTATTCGATTCATATCCCCACCTTGCACTCACACAACGACAGCTGGAAAAAAGAGAGAAACTAGTTTTGGTTGGATTGTTAGGTTCACTGGTTAACTACGGTCTTGGGAAGACGGTAGACCTTGACTTTGTCTGATTAATCTTATCGTATCGATGAAAGTGAGATTTCAAGACGATCGTCAATTATTGGAACCGGTGTTTTTTTGTTTTGATTTGACCCACATTCTTCATCTCCATCGCATCGCAGCCCTTTTAAGAGAGGGTGACTTTTGAGCGCGCATGTGTTTGTGCTTTGTTTACTACTTTCTTTAAGGGATTGTACACTGAGTGTACTGCGAGTGTACTGCGAGTATACTGAGAAGTGTGACGTAATTTCTGGTTTGCATAGACGAAGTTGTGTGTTATGAGGCGCACATGTTTTTACGATGTGTTCGTTGTTGTATATGACGTCATTTTACAGACTATCTATGAATGAGTGCTTGGGTATTGCATGTTGCTTCGCTCGCTGTTTTCATTATCAGACATCAGTAGAGTATATACTTACTTATTTTGTTGTGGTATTTTGGTAAGACTAGGTATATAGATAAGGTTTTGCTATTTTTTTTTGTCTGTTGAATTCTATTTTCGGTACTTTGTATGTTGACTCTTTTCACTTTGGGATTAGAATTTGATCGCCAGATGAATTATAGAGCGGTCTTTTGAAGTGAGATCATGTTGTATTATTCTGACATTGTTCTTTTATTTTTTTTTATAATTCAATACTTACGTTGAAGTTATTGAGGGTATTTGGAGGGTTTTGTAAAAAATACTTTTATTAGCTTTCGTAGAAATTTACTATATCTTTTCTTAAACTTATAGATAAATACAATTAAATCAAACAATAATTTTAATTTCAAGAGAAATTATTTTATAAATATTATAAAATCATTAAAATTTTAAGCAAGTTGATGCAATCAATGACTTCATCGTAGGACTTTTTTTGGTAAAAGTAAATAAAAAAATCGCCTTATATTAATTGCTGATTTCCAGAACCATAATTCATCATCAAAACTTTTATATATCAACTAATTTATTTATTTATATAAGTGAACTTTAAGTTTAAATTTATTTTTTGTTTTTTAGTCGGAAATCTATAAAAGTTTTTTTGTAAAACGGAGTTTTTTTAATTGGAGTTTATTTTTCAATTTTTTAGTCATATATTTTTTTTATTTAANATATTTTTTTGCTTTTAAATATTTAATAAAAAATTATGAAAATTATATTTTGTTTGTTATTCCAAAGGCAACTTAAAAACAAAAACTGTTTTTTTTATACTGTTTAA
>JXPG01003794.1:28899-41845 GCA_001015175.1 Megaselia abdita | reverse complement strand
TCTTTTAGAAAAATAGAAGACAAAATTATTGAGCTTAAAATTACATTTTTTATTGTTTTCAAAAATATATGGAGTTATGCGTTTTGACTTGTGAATTTTTTTATGATAATTTCACTGGACAGAACAATTTCGTTATTTTAAAGGATCGTATACAAAAATTATAATTTTGTTTGTCGTATCTATATAAATTAAATAAAAATATACCCAATACAGCAAAAATATAATTTTTTGTTTAAATGGAGTTAGGCCCTTTGCCTTGTGAACGGCTCAAGTACCGTTATTATTTACAACAAAAAACAAGCGTTCTGCTTTTTATTTGATTTCTAAATTAAAAATATAAAATCTTATTTAAAAACTCACAAATTAAAAATAAAAGTAATGCATGTTCTCCGTCAGTCTAAATTTAGATGAGATATTCAAAATTGAAAATTCAAAAATCCAAAAATTTACCCAAATTATCTGTAAATAAATTTATGAATAAATAGGTAATGAAAATACTTTTCATGAACTTCTCTAAATTATTGAAATTAATACAAATACCAAGATATTCTGTAAGTAAATATACATCTTTATTGTTGTTTTTTAAGCTGAAACTTCGAAGTTTAATTTTAAAAACTTTTAAATTCAAATACTTATTAAAATAAAAAGATATTTAAAAATAAAAAATAATAGTATATAGTTATAAGAATTTGACAAAGTACAACAATAAATATCATCAAGCATTTTAAACAAAATATTAGAAAAGAATATATGTTACAAATCCAAAAAAATATAATAAAAAATAATGAAAGCTTCTATAGCTTCAACCAAACATTTAAATATCATACATTAAATTTAAAAAAAAAACGAAAAAAATAATAAAATAAAAAAAATTGCCCGGAAAGCGAGAGAATGTGGGTTCGTTTCCCACCGCTACGTTTTTCCGTGACAAAGTAGAATACTCTGGCTTTGTAATATGATTTCATTTGGAACTTTACGTTCAATTTTAATGAGGGTTTAGTGGTCTTATATAAATTCTTCCTCACAGTGTTCCTATAGGGAATATCAGTGTAAAACTAAAATTGTAGAAGAAATTCTACTTTTGAAGAGATGATTAAGTAAGAACATTTCACACTTCAAATAAAAACAGCCTAACTAAATTACAGAAGTAATAGAATACGAAAAAAAAATTGAATATAAAAACCTCGGTTTTTATAAAGAATTTAAATTTTAAAAATTATCTAAGAATACCTATATTGTTTAAGTTACAGAAAACAAACCCTTCAAAATGAGTTTAATAAACAACAAAGCTAAAAACATGTTTAAACATTAGTAGATTAGATTTTAGGTTTGACAAATGCTTGGTTCAAAAATGCGTTGCAAACGTTTTACGTCACATGATCAGTCAAGTAAGACCAATTTCGAAAAATAAACTTACTCAAATTAAAATTTTGAATAATAAAACTTTATTTTAGTGGAAATATTTTAAAATTTAACTATTTTCCCATCCTTTGAACACACCATTCTTGTTGGCAAAGTGGACATCTGTTGTTCTGCTTTACCCATAAAGACATGCAACAAAAATGAAAGGAGTGATTGCATTCACCCCAGACAACGACGCAGTCTTGCTTCCCAAGGACATCTCTTTTGTTGTCTGATTGACATCTCAGGCAGGCATCTAAAACAAAAGAGCTTAATTTAGAACTTTATATTTATTTCCATTTAATTGTTAAATTGAATTTATAGATCATAAAATTTAAACATATATTTATTAAATAAATATTTGTTAACTCTATATGTTTTTCACATTCATTATAAAAAACATTATTTAAAATATTTGGAATTTTCAAAAATGATTTACAGGGTTCTTCTAAGCCCTAATTTTTCTTCAAAATAATCTCTACAAATTTAGTGTTTAAATTAACAAATCTAAAGTTTCTGCTTTAAAAAAGGTTTTAAAATAAAATTGCACTTAAATTAGAAAATTCTAAATCAATCTACATTTTATACTAAGATTTTTTTATATGTTAAACACAATTTGACTCTTTTGATGAATTCGAAAATATTATTACATTTCATTAGGTAGCCTTAATATTGATATTGATTCTGTCCAACATATTATCGTGAAGCAAAGACCGTGAAAGAAGAGAAATTTGGAAAACTTTATGGATTACCTTTAAAACATCTTAAGGCTTTTTTATTCGCTAAATTTTTTAACCACATTTATTAAAAAAAAACAATTAAACTTATTCATAAACTAAAAAAACGATGTGTTTCTTTAAATATATTGTCTATAAATTAATTAAAATAAATTATATATATTTAAAACTGTCGGATCTCAAGAAGAATAATTAGTAAAAAATTATATTTCTTATTTTTAGAGAATTCGTAAAAAAGTTCCAATGAAAACGTTAATTTTTAGTGGTTACTAACTGGCGCGACCCACCTTCGGTGGATGCACCGCTTAATTACAGTTTTTAAGCTCGCTGTAAATTCTTTTTTTTTTGTATTTTTCATGTTATTTTTTGCTTTACTGAAGTTGAAGGATTTTTTTATTTTTCCAAAAATGGTATTTATTTTAAATTTTGAAGAAATAGTTATTTTATTGTTCTTCCCTTCCACTTGTTGTAAAATATTTTAATTTATTGTTAAGCTTTCTGGAACTCCTAAAAGAACTTATTGATTTTAATAGATTTTGTTGTTTTAATTTTCTTGTTATTGTAAAATAACTATTTAATTTTATTATTACTATATTTGCCAAATCTTCGATGATATATATTTTTTTTATGTTTATTAATCTTATTTTTTAATTTTATTGTAGGGCATTATCTGTTGGACTAAAGTTGACAGATTTTTTTCCTTTTATTTATTTTTTATTATTTTTAAGTTTTTTTTTCCATTTAAAAAGCATTTTCTTGTTATGTTTTATTATAATTTTAATATATATTGTATTTATTATTTACTATTTTTTTTCTTCAATATACTTTTTGTTTTTTAGTTCTTGAGGGTATTTATTGTGTTTATGAAGGAATTAACATTTCATCGATTTCACACATCATTCTTGACTCCTCTCAATATAAACCCCATCTAACAATACCTATAAAAAATATTGCCCAATAAGCATTCCTCAATCTTGGAACTTATTTCCATCCCAGAAATCGCGGTTAATCATATATTTTCTAACTTCAACTTTTTTTTCTAACTTTTTGAAACCAGTTGAAAGTGAAAGTGTTATATTATAGCAGTTATTAAAGAAAGATGAATTATTGTGTTTCAGATACAAGATATGTGTCAAGAAAAAAAGCTTAAACTAATTTTTCAAAATAAAAGTGTATAAAAATTATTTGTTTTATGCTCTAATTTGTTATTATATTGCAAAATTATGTTTGTTTAAAAAATTATATAAAACACAACATTTGTAGAGTTAAAAAGGATTATTATTCTTATTCTTCAAAATACACATATCTTGGAATTCAAGCCTTAAGGATTAAAACATACAGTTTTTTATTTTTTGTTTATGTTAGAGAAAACAAATTAAATCCAATTGAAGAAATTTTTATAAACATATTAAATAATCATTTAACCCTTTTCTATGTCAACGTAAAACGTCTAAAATAAAATGTTTGTACAAAAAAACAAATCAAAAAATGATTTCTATTTTCTAAAAAACAAAAAAAAAAAGAATATTATATTAAATCATTAAAAAATAAATTGTGAAATTTAAACAACCTTTAAAAAAAAGAATTCAAAGTACAATAAAAGAATTTGATTCATAATTGTGAGAATGTTTTAGATTTCGTAAATATTTAAAATAACAAAAATCTTTCTTATATTTAATATTTTTTAAATTAAATTCTAAAAACAAAATCTGAAAAAAACAAATTTTTGTTTTTCGAAAAAACTGTTGTGAAAGAAACATTTTTTTAAAATAAGTTCAAACAATCTTGTATTTTGGGAATTTTCTTGATTTAAAAACCTTAAATTTCACTGCCCCTTAGAACCGATGGGCAAACCACTCCTAAAAAATTGTGTGCCCGGTTTCCTAAAAACCAAGATCCTTCTAAGGGATTTCGCAAATTTTATAATGTTTTTTGTTAACAAAATAGCAGGGATTTTTTTTTTGAAATATTCTCTGTATCTGTATTGATTTCAAAGTATTTTTAACTTCGTAAATATAGTATTTTCTTGAAACAATCATTAAATTTACGTACTTGATTTTATTACTTTATTATATTTATTTAAATTTTAAAATTAAAAATATATTTTGATATATTTAACAAAAGTTCAAAGAAAAAAAATAGGAAACTAAATTTTAATTTGTAATCTATTTATTTTGAATTGGAAATAGTTTTCAAAATTACTTTCGGAAGTCAGATTCAATTTCCTGTTTTGAGTACCGTATTTAATATTTGTGATCACTATTATTGATGTTAAGATTACAACTTTAAATTAATATTTAACTTTGCAGTGCTCGAAAACTGCGCGCAGTCTTTGGATCTTGACATTTGTCAGTAATTTTGAAGGATTTCTTAAAATGATATGCCAGATTTATTTTCCAAAAATTCCAGTGGTTTTCCCCTCGTTAAGAACATTGAAACAGAAGGACATATGCCTTTCTGATCATTAACTATAAAATAAGCCCTTTTAGTTAATTTTTAGTATAAATTAGCGCACGAAGGCTTAGCGAAAGCTGGATTTAGAGAAATTAATGATAAAGTTTTAAAATTAAAACAGAAAATGAAATAAAATTTAGTCTTTTTTAGTTAGCATACATTTATTTTATGCAAGAAATCTTATTTTTTTTTTAAATTAACAAGTTTTTTATGTAGATTGTTTCTAGTGTTATTTTTAAGTAATTTTACTCTAAATTTGAAAAGCTATTTTATTTTAAAATATATTGTTCATTTCATTTGAATCAATATATTTCATATATCTCAAGAAATATATTTATAATTATATTTAATTTTGGGAACTAATTGGACCAGGAAGACCTTTCAAATTGTTTATTTTATTAGGGCAAAAAGGTTGTTTTTTTTAATACTGAACCTTTCTAGCAAATACTATTTATTAAATTTCTACTTTTTTTCTACTCAAAAATCCGAACAAAATTTGATAAGAAAGAACACATTTTTTTGTGAATAATTTTAGAAATCTAGAGGTGGACTTCAAAAACAATACAACGAAAATCCAAGTTTGTAATTCGAAGCTAAAAATAATCAAACTAAAGAAGAACAGAGTCAATGACTCTTTCAAGTCAGTAAACACACTTTACTTTACTTGTTATCAAATGTCAGTTGAAGTATGAGAACGAAAAACAGATGTCAATCAATTCTTTTGTCAAGTTTTCAAAAAAAAGTGAATCAGTTTCTTTTTTCCTGGAAAAAGCGAGAGTCACTTTTTTGGGCCTGAGAAACTTTTATGCAATGTTTTGCAATCAAATGCACATTTAGTTTTTATGAATGATTAATATTCCACACTTTTGCTTTGAATTCTAGGAAAAATCTTTGTTATTTGATAGGAATTCTCGAATTTTTAAATGGTTTGCAATTTCAGTTAATTTTAAAGCGCAATTTTTTTGATTGAAGCACTTTTGATAGCATATTTTGTGACTTAGTTAAAAGTATACTCGGATTTCTGTTGGTTAAAGAATGGTATGAGTGTACCTCACTCAATTTTAAATTAGACACCAGTGTGGCGGTTTTTAATCCATTCATGTGAGTTCGATGCTCAACAGAGATGTTAAAGTGGAGCATAAATGGTAGAAAGAAATTAAGAACTCTTTAGTTGAACCCAATCAACTTATTCTAAACAAGTAGGAAAACTTCCTACTAAATTGGATTTGTTCCAGCGATTTGAAATAATTCTGTCGCAGATAGTGGTATTAGGCTCCTGTGCAGCTAGTCCGCATCCTGGATTTTTAGGAGCAGAAGTTCCAGTGGCCTGTGGAAGAAAGGACGATATTTCTGACTGTTTGGACAGTGAAGCCTAAATATTAGTATTTTGCTTAAAGCAATTTTTTTGAACAGACTCGGACGGACTTTTAAAGACATCCAACATTATTTAGGGGGATGTGCTTTGTGAATTAAGTATATTCAGATAGTCTTCTAGATGAAAGCAGAAGACTCTGAATGTATTCATTTAAGTTTGGCTTCTTAATATTAAATATTGTGTTTTCCAAGATGCATCAATGATGACTCTGACACGACAAAATCACTGAGAACCCTAAATATAATTAATATCTTTTTGCTTAAATAAGTTTTGTTGTTTTTATAGTTTATTAAAAATAAATGTTTAGTTTTCAGATGAAGTTTTTTTAAATTGGTTCAGTAGAGTTCTTTTTTCCTAACGCTAGGTGCCGTTTTAATATAGATGTCGCTAGTGTCTATTGTCAATTCAGTTTCCAACGTATAGAGGGTTCTGTAATATTTGTCTTTGGTAAAATTTTGTGCTCTATTCTCCAACAGATTGTGTTCTTTTTTCTAAATTCTATCAAAAGTAGTATTAAGTATACTATATCTATAATACTACTTTCGATAAAATCTAGACATATTTTCTTAAGAAGTCTCACTTCTTTTGGCCGGTCATGCCATTATAGCAAAAAGACTCTGCAGTGGTATGTAATCCACCAAACTGCCCGGAGCTTCGACCTGGCTCTTTCAAATAAAGAATTTTGAAGGAAACAAAAAAAGTCACAGATAATGTAAAAGAATTCAGAATGAAACGGACTGCGGCGACAGGGAGGATTACCGAAGATACCATAAAGAACTTAAAGGGAGGCTTGACTGATAAAATTAAATTATTTAATAAATCTTTATTTTATTTTATTCAAATGATCTAACTTTTATCTCAATAAATTAACGTTTTCAAAACAAATTTTTGTTTTTGATTTGGTTCAATACTTCGCGACTTATGGACAAAAATGCATTCGTAATTTTTTTCTGGGACTAATAGTCCAACTCGCCTTTCAACAGTTTTATCTAAATTCTACTTTGTTTCTTCTTGGTTCGAATGCTATGGATGGCATTTATTTTTTTATTTACCTTTGCATTACAACACCTAACAAATGCTGAGGTTCAGGCTTCCTGCCCCATTTTAATTCAGCACAACAATGTGACCCTTTCGGGGTCTGCACGTGCTGGTAATAAAGAGTTCTTCCCAAAGTTCTTCTCCGATTGGTAGAGGGGTACTTTGTGTGGTTAAAGGTCGGATATTAAATGTGATTTCTGATAGAAAACTTGTGTACATTATATGTGCCTAAAGCAACACAAGGGCTTCCGTAAGTTAATGGAATGGTCTCAGTCCACTCAATTTCTAGACTTGTGTGAGAACTATCACGGAAAAAAATAGATAGCTAAATTCACTAGAAATAAGTAGTGAAATTATTGTTGTATTAAAACTTACTAATATTAGAAAAATTTACTACTATGTGTAACAATTTTTCCTATTTTCAGTAGTGAGTTTCTCTAAAAAAAATCTTGTGGGAAATATCTCTAGAAATAGTAAAAATTACTACGGATTCAATAGTAGATATATAATAGTAGTAGAAAATAGTGAATTTTAGTAAGTAATAAATAGTAAAAATAGTGAATTTTACTAAGCCATTTTTATTAAGGAGGAGCTTTATGGTCAGTAATTTATGAAGAACCACGTAGACGGCGTGATCGAGCTTATTCAGCACAACAATGTGACCCTTTCGGGGTCTGCACGTGCTGGTAATAAAGAATTCTTCCCAAAGTTCTTCTCCGATTGGTAGAGGGATACTCTGTGTGGTTAAATGTGATTTCTGATAGAAAACTTGTGTACATTATATGTGCCTAAAGCAACACAACGGCTTCCGTAAGTTAATTGAATGGTCTCAGTCCACTGAATTACTAGACTTGTGTGAGAACTATCACGGACAAAAATAGATAGCTAAATTCACTAGAAATAAGTAGTGAAATTATTGTTGTAGTAAAACTTACTAATATCAGAAAAATTTACTACTATGTGTAGCAATTTTTCCTATTTACAGTAGTGAGTTTCTCTAAAAAAATTCTTGTGGGAAATATCTCTAGAAATAGTCAAAATTACTACGGATTCAATAGTAGATATATAATAGTAGTAGAAAATAATGAATTTTAGTAAGTAATAAATATAGTAAAAATAGTGAATTTTACTAAGTAGTAAAATTTACTATATACTAAGTAGTAAAATTTATTATTGGTAGCTAATAATTCATAAATTATTGAGTAATAAAATACACTAGAACTAGTAGAATTTACCACTGAAAATCAGCGTTTTTTACAACTTTAAATATCTCTAGAAATAGTAGTAGAAAATAGTGACTAGTGTGGAATAGTGGAATTTACTACATGAAAACTAGTTTTTTTCAAAACTTGAAGTAGTAAATTTCACTACAAAATATTATTATCAGAATTCGCTAGTAATAGATAAAATCGCTATTACAATAGTAGCAAAATAATTTCTTTTTACTATACAAATGGTCTGAGCTCAAATCCTTTTTTTTTGTACGTAGCGAATTTTACTAAATGTAGTGATAATAACACTAGTGTTCTTGCTTCAAATCCAGTCGGGTGTATTTTTTAGTACTTATTTTTTCCGATGTTTATTAGGATGGAAGGCAGAGGGGTTTTAAGTTTTGTCGCTAGTAGTTTACTCCTATGAATGCACAGACAGCGTTCATAGTATAAGTGCCTAATTTGCTGTGAGGGCGAGCGCTGCCGACTTTCTCGTCCCGACTATTGCAAACAAACTGAAGGACTTATTATTTAAAACAACAAAAAATAAGGTATGATTTTGAAAATACATTCTCAGATTCGACCATTACATCTGCTATTCAGATGGACTAAGCTAGACAAAATGAGTTACTAGGATTGAATGAGCAAGAGGCTGGGGTCGCCACTTCTCTGTGTCTGGAGCTAAACACACATTCAACTTAAGCGGAAAAGAAAAATAATTCTTCGTCTGGACTGGAAAGTTTCTAAATATGGAAACTCTCACAGGTAAGGGCTTTTGAAGCTAAGTCAACTTGACAAAGCTCCCCTGAATCATTTAGGGCTGCAAGAGAAAGAAAGGCGTTCAGTGAGGCTCAAAGTGAAGCTGCATAACAAACGGAAGCTTTCGAATGCTTCTCAATCTGACCGTGTTAAGGTACAGAAACCACGGAGTAGATGGTTCGAAGGTGATGCGTACATAGGAGAGAATAACTGTTAAGACGGGAGGAAAAGAGAAGGGGACGAAAAACTAAAAAACTAGGTCTGACGGTTGACTGCAGTAAAGAAGATAGTAGTAGTTAAGAGTGGAAAGAGTAGTTCTCCAATTTGTCAATTAAAACCAGCGATGGCTCCTACATCTACTTCAATCAAGGTTTCGCGTTAGGTCACATGACTATTGACTGTGCTAACGAAAAATGTTAGATACTTGGGAACTCCTTTATAGAACAAGAGGATTTCAGTTCGCTGACAATCAAAGACATTAAATAATTTATTGAAAGTTTAATTAGAATAGAAACGATTTTCACTAAAGAAGAACTTGGCAAATTTTTATAATTAAATTTCTCTCTATTTGAACCACTTTCCTATGTGTTTTTTTCTCAACCCATTATAAACATTATTTCAAAGACTTTTTTAAAATAAATCAATCCCCAGAGATATAAGTTTGGGTGTATAAATGTTTATAGCATTTTTGATTATAATTTTCAATTTATTTTTATTTAACCATTGCAAACAGCTTAAATTTAACTAAAAAGTGCAGATTCGAAGAAATATTCCACCATGACTCTTAAATACCAAAAACACACAATGATTTAGTACCTTAATTTTAAGAACTCAAGAAACGACTGGTCTTTGTCATTCTTTCAATGATCTTGTAAGGAAATCCCGAAATCGTTGCGGTTGATCCTGTTTTGAAAGTGGTTTGTCAGAATTTAAATGATATTTTATTTATATACAAAAAATATCTGGTTGACTTCGCGTTGAAAAATGTTTATTTCGTTTTATTTTATCTTATAGTTATTGCTGTAAAGTGGTTGTAAATTATCTAATGCGGCGAGTGCTTTCCAGAAACTTTAGATCTTCTGGTAATAAACGTTATTTGTGTTTTGTAAAACCGTATAAATATTGGTTCAATAAAAATATAACTTGGAAATATGTGATAAAAATCCAATTGATTTAGAATGTTAACTTTTTGTGCTGATACTCGATTTGCAGTTTTAATGACTGCAATTAAATTAAGTGAATTATACTGTTTATCATCTAATGCAAAATATTGATGTGACGCTATTGGGAGATGACTTCATGGTTCAGTATAAAAGTCTACGAATATTTTAGTCAATAAGTAGTTAATGCACCACAAATCTATTAAACGAATCGTAAAATCTGCTTCTCAATCATTTTTCACTATCACTTTTCAAACGCGTCATTCGCAAATCTATAAACAAATACAAATTTGTAAATGGAAAATTTAGGATATTAGGTTGAAATCCCATGATCTTATTGAAACTACTTTGATTTCTAAGATCTTCAGTTTCCCTTCTCCTTCGAATATTGAGCCAGGGATGATATTTTATAGTCTATTTCTATAGCTTCAATTCAAAACAAAACTTTATCAAATATACTACTTTTCAAATGTTTGTTCTGGAACTATTTCAATAGCAACAAGTTCAATTGGATTTCTAGAAAAATACTCCAAAATACTCTTGAGTAAAACCACATATTACAAAACAATCAACCACAAATTGCTTACGAGTAAAGGGGCTCGCCAATTAAAATCAATTGAATGTTTCAAAAAAGTTTGATGACGCTGTATGACCATTTGTTAACACAATTGTTGTCGTTCACACGTATTGTGTTGTGCTTTCCACCAATAAACATTGATGTGTGATATGTTTCAATGTCTTCAAAAGTCAAACTAATGAAAATGGACATTATCGTATTTAGTTGTGTCTCTAATTGTAGCCATGTAGAGGACTTCTTCAATCTTACGTCACTTTTTTTGTATTGTTTTTTTTAATAAAAAAGAGGCGCGTGCGGTAAATACATAAAAGCAATTCGTTTTGTATATGCAAAACAATAAAAGATCGCACGCAATGATCTTTGGATCTTGCTCCACAATTAAAAATAGATTTTTTTGGGCTGACGGTTGGATGGACTCTAGAGTGTCTTCGTAATATATTTTTATTTTTAAATATTGTTATTGTTTTAAGTGCTCTAAATATTCTTGTGTTTTACTTTTGAAACAAAATTAAGCTGTAATTCTTAGTTAAGACAATTCAAAATTTTTGAGGCTATTGTCAAATATGTACCAGACTCATTCAAATATGTACTATACATATTGTTTTGATCAGTTCTCAATACACATTTATTGTGTAGACTATGATAGACTAAAATATGCCGACAAGAATATAAATATGTTCATTTTTATCAATAAAATGTGTGCAACATGAGCAGAATATGTGCTGCACAAATAAAATATTTGACACACTCAATACAATATGTATTTTCCTGATCATTAAAATGTGTAGCTCACTTATTTTCAATGGAGAATATTTATATCAATCAAAATAAGTGAATTTTTGTTTACATTAAAAATTTATCGTACTGCAGTACATTATATTAAATGTAGGGTACACATTTCGTTTTGTTAATATCCTATGTAACACTTCTTTAAGAAATCTTATTTTTTCTTATCTTGTTCTTTACTTAGAAAAGAATAAAGAAGACTTCTTAAAGAATTCTTTGAAAATAATTGTAATATTTGTCAGGATTTAGTAATCTTAATCTTAGAAAAATATTGTTTGAGAGCTCTGAAAGCATTCTTCTCTAAGCAAGCTAAAAATCATTTAGAATAAATAGTCTATAAGAAATCTGACAAAAACACCAATTTCGTTTTTGCTCATACTAAACTCTAGAGTATTAGGAATCACTTTGCTGTTTTCAGATTTCAAATATCTTATACAAAACCCGAGAAAATAATTTCTAAGTTTTTGAATTTTAAAACTTAGTTTTCTCAGTGTTAATTTTTTTCTCATTTCCCAATGATCAGTCCTATAAAAACAATTTTATATTATTTTATTTATCTCTCTTTGCCTCTTTTTAAAAGAAAATTTAAAGTCATCTAGAGCTAAAAAACTCCAGACGTTGAAAAGAATTTTCAAGAAATATTTTAGATTTCTTAAGAAATATTTAAGAAGAAATAAGAATTCTCTCAGCTCAGCTTTCTTTTAAAAGAAGTGTTCAAGTTTTCTTAAAGAAAGGTATTGGTTTTCTGGGGTAACAAAGCTCACAGTTCCCAGCCTTTTCTAAATATCCTGGAAAAACTTTAGAGAAAATGACTTCCAATCTAGAGCAATGAACCATTTTTTTCCCTTTAACATTATGCTTTTGAATTCAATCAATTCCTCAACAATTAGAAGAAAAAAAAATGTAAATATTAGTAAATCTTTAAACAATTCGACACTTGACACTGCCTTTGCGACCTTTAATTGTTTAATACCGAAATTTTAATTTTTAAATTTAGTGTATATATGTTTGGAAATTATCTTTTAACCTTCAAATACGTCTTCTAAACCGTTATCAAACATTTACAACCTCTTTTAGAGAATTGTCCTAAACATTTTCATCTTTAGCCGCGAGCAGTTTAAAAGATCATTTTTAGATGATTTATAGACCGAGGTCGCCAAAATTGGTATGCTTAGTTAACGTATTCTAAATTCAAAAAAGAACCTATTTTTCCGCCTGGGGCACTGTCTATCTGACTACTCTACCATTAACAGAATTTTGATTTGTGGACCAGATGGCGCTAGAGCTGAAATTCATGAAGCTTTTATTTTAAGTTTTTTTTTTTTATTTTAGCTAAGCATATCTTATCCGATTCTCAAGTTTGATACCGCGTTTTGAATGTACTTGTGAGGACTTCAAAGTTCAAACCCTTATTATTACTTTTTAGGGTTTTTTTGAAAAAAAAAAAT
>JXPG01003794.1:15787-28419 GCA_001015175.1 Megaselia abdita | reverse complement strand
GCAGTGGCGTAGGGAGGCGAAAAACAGTAAAATGGCCTATACAAAATTGATAGTATAGTGCATAACTTCGTTTTTTGGAATCACGTAGGTTCGTGTGATACATTATTTTAAAGGTACTAATCAAAATCTTGGAAATGCATGGGCGTAGTCAAGGGGCAACTAAAGAAAAATGTGTATAACTTCGTTATCTCGAATCATATAGGGTTGTGTGATATATCATTTTGAAGGTACTAATAAGACCCATCATTCCCTATCAAAATTTTGGAAATCTATGGGCGTAGGAAAGGGGGAATTAAAGACAAATGTATTTTATGGACGATTCATGGAATGATTATTACGGTTTCTAATATATTATTCGAAGTGAGGATGGGGCCAGAGACTGTGTGAATAGGGTAATTTTATAATTTATTTAAAACAAAAAAAACCCTAGTGCTACTACGGAACGTAGTTCTGCTGCACCGCTTCATTGAGATTTCTAAATGCAGTGGCGCGGCGTAAGCAAGCGAGAAACAATAAACTGGCCTATATAAAAATTATAGTGCATAACTTCGCTTCTCAAATTATGTAGGGTTCTGTGACACATCATTTACATATAGGTTTAGGGTTCATACGAAGGCTTAAATCAGCTTAAAAAGGATTTAAAATGTGTTTTTATCAAAGGACTTTTTATACTAAAAATAAACTGTTCTAAGAGACAGTGAAATTTAAGATTTTTAAAACCTAATAAGAAACGAATTTCATTGAAATTATTAATTTTAAAATACACAAAATTTAAGAAATTGTTTTAGAACAAATTTCTTTTCAAAAAAAAAAAAAATGAGTATTTGTAGAAAGTATATACGCCAAAATAAACACATTTTCAGAATAAAATAAGCAAAATTAAAAAAACAAAAATTGTTATCATTGAATTTAATGAGCAGTATTTGTTGAAAGAAATTTTAAATATAAAAAACAAAAGTTGAGAAAATATATATAACATATAATCTTCATTTAACATGAAATAAATATTAAATCAAAAGTTAAATTATTTTTTTTTTAATTTAAATTAAATATTTGTTTTGAATTTGTTTAGAATTTTGTAAAAGAAAAAAAAAAACACAAAATACTTACAAAATTTTGAATAAATTGCAAATTAAAAAAAAACACATAAAATTTTTATAATGATAATAAAAAAAAAAACTCAAGAATTTTTAAGAATATTAGTTTTAGATTTAATGTTTAATTTTCTAAAAAGCTTTTAAAAATATTTGATTTGTTTTCGATGCTTTTCTTAATTTTTATATGGAAGTTTAAAATTTTGTTTAATGTTTTTTTTAGAATTCTCAAAAATATCCAATCCATTTTCTTGTTACTAAATTTTTACAAATGCTTTAATATTTGAGTTTTAAAAAATGTGTATTTTCTGAAAAAAAGAACACTTATAAAATTTAGCATAAATTCTAAATTAAAATTATAAATAAATTTCAATACATTTTTTTTTAATTTAAAATATTTTATATTTTGCTTTTTTATTTAAATTTCTAATGGATCTTGAAAGTTTTAAATATTCTAAAAAAAATATTTATAAAATTTAGCACAAATTCCTGAAAAAACTCCAGAATTTTTAAAATTTATTTATTAAAAACTTAAATATTAAATTAACGTGTATAATTAACAAATAATTAAGAAACAAAACTTTTATTCAGGAAAAACGAAAATTGTTTATTAAGTTTTGTTATAAGTTTAATTAAAGATTTTAAAGTTTGATACCGCGTCTTAAATGTACTCATAAGGACTTCAAATTTTAGAATTAATTTTATACTGCACCGCTTCGTTTAAAATTCCAAATGTTTTTAGTTTATTTTTCACGAAATTTGTCTTCATTAAAAGTTGTATTGTATTTTTTGGAATCAGTGCAAAAAATATAAACGGATACAAAATGTATAGAAAAAAAAAGAAAAGTAATATAGTTTTGAAATTAATATTCAGAAAGGAAATAGTTTTTAAATTGAAATTCTGTAAAGGAAAATGTAGAATTTTGAAAATACAATTTTAAAAAAATGTTCCAGATAAGAATTTTGTAACAAGTTTTGAATTTATGATTATTTAGATAAACAAAGATCTTTGAAATAGTTTAAAAGCTAGGAATTCAAAATATATATAAATATTATATGATATATTTTAAAATATATATAAAAGGATGTAGAAATTATTATCACGGAAGTTATTTCTGAAAACGTGATCACAAAAATATATCTTTTAAATTGCTACAAATTTTACTGGAGAGAAGAACAGACTGTCAATTGAGTAGTTGTTAAAGAAATAATTCTTAACATATACATAAATAATATTCTATTTTGTTAAAATAAAAAGCCACAGCTGTATCTCAGTATAAAATGTATATTATTTTAGAATTTTCTAATTTAAATACAATTTTATTTAAAAACATTGTTTTAAAAGTCAAAACTTAGATTTTTAGATATTTTATTTGTTGGTTTTTCCTTTTTCTTAATTAAAACACTAAATTTGTAAGGATTATTTTTAAGAAATATTAGGGCTTAAAAGAGTTTCAAAATGATTATTTTACCCTCTGCATTTCTTGTACGAACGCAGCGGTTGATGATGCATGTAGTTAACATCGGAAAAGTAAAAATCTCTATCGAAATTGTAAAATTTACTATTCTTTTCCTTGAGTGTAGGAAATCAGTAAATTTTGTTTGTAAAAAGGAGTTTTTTATACGTGTTTTTTTTTTCTTAATTTTATAGTTTTATATATTTTTTGTTTGGTATAGAGCGCGTGTCGACTGAAAGGATATACATTTAAGACTAATATAGAGACTACAGATAAACCCACAATTAATATATTTCCTGAGTCTTCTGTGCCGTGTATTATTCTTTTAGCAACGACTTTAAAAATTTAATTAAACATCTAAAAATAAGTAATCAAAACCATATCCAAAAAGACCAGAATTTATTTGAAAAGTGCAAAAAATCACCCATTTAAAAGTTTTACCCAATATTCATCCGGAGCAGCGTAATCTATTTTGTACGTTGTGATTCGCTTGGAACAACATAGGCCGCTTTCGGTTTTACCTTTTTTCAAAGTCTTGATTCCTTTAACGTCGATTACATCAACGTCGATTTGGCCAGGACAGCAAGGAGGTTCCCTTTCATACCGACTCTCAGGATCGCAGTAATACACTTGGTATGTTGTTAGAATAGGCTTAGGCAAACAATGATGGGTCAAACTTACGAGATTTTGAAAAACCGGAGATGCAAAATACGACATTTTTTTTGTTTGTAATTTTATTGACAAGTTTCTCAAAATGAAACAAAAGTAACAACAACTTTAATGTAGAAGGAAATTTCCCATTGATAGTTTCTATAACAATTATAACAAGCGCTATAACCGCTTAACATAGTTCTGTTAGGAAAGACACGCTAATTGAAAGACGATAAATTTTAAGTGCACTATTGAAACTTGTGCACTTCCAAATATAGAGGAAACCTCGAAATAAAACAATCATATAGGAAAATGAAAATAAACCTTGAAAAGTTATCAGAATGCGTAGGCTGAGATAGATGACGTATCATGTGACGCGATATCGCAAATTTATTGTTATTTTTGTACACATTCTTTAATTTGTTCGTACCATCGACTGACTTTGCTGCCAAATTTGAAGGTGACTTTTTTCGCACAGTTCATTCATTTCACAGACTTTCCGTTTTCACATGACCTAGAAGAGAGGGTGTGTTTGTCTTTTTGTTTATTTTGATAAAAATCTTATTTTAACATTTTCCGACGAATCGTTCAAAATAAACAAAATCACAAGCAACAAAAAAATGCTATTTCAGTTTAGTGAAAGCTGAGGTCATGTGATGAAATTTTAATGACATCATTTTTAATGCGATGTGGACGCGAATTTCTTAGGGGTGTTCTCTGAGAATAAGATTTCATGTAAAATTGTTTAAAATGTGATATACTTCTGAAACTACGACTATTTTATTTTAAAAATTCTTAAAGTCTACAGTAATCATTCTAACAACTTGACAAAAATCACTAATGTATAATGTCAGAGTCTAATGCTTTAGTTGCCCCATTCCTTATAAAGGTTCATACAAAGGCTTAAAAGGGCTTATTTATACTAAAAATAAACGAAAAGGGCTTTGTAGTTAATGATCAGAAAGCCATATGTCCTTTTGCTTCAATGTTCTGATCGACAGTGAAATTTAAGTTTTTTAAAACCTATAAGCAAACTGAAATGATTTTCATGAAAATTATTAGTTTTAAAATACAAAAAAATCTTTGTAATTATTTTAGAAATGTTGTTTTTTTTGTAGAATGCATATATGTCAAAATGAGAATTATTCAGAATTGTATTCATAAAACTTCTAAATTTAAAAAAAAATGAATACAAAAGTTTTAACTTTAATCATTTAATTTAATGAGCTAACAAGTATTTGTTGTAAAAAAAATTAAATATAAAAAACAAAAGTTACAAAAAATATATAACATATAATCTTCACTTAACATAAAATAAAAAATAAATAAAAAAAATACAGAAGTTGCATTATTTTTTTAAATTTTAAATATCTTTTATTATGTTTTGTGCTTTAAACATTGTGTTTAAACATTTTTAAGGCATTTGAATACTTTTTCTTTGTAAATTAAAAAAAAATTGTAATGATGACATTTAATTTAAATATTGTTTTCTTTTAGATAAAAATCCTTTGTTTTTCTTAAAGAAAATTTAATAACATTTTTTAAGACGGTTAACAGCAGTAATTTAAATGAATTCCGAGATATGTATATCTTGAAAAATCAGAAAAAGAATAATAAACCTTTCTAACTCTACAAAAATCGTTACAAAAAATAACTTAAATTTAATATTTTTATAATTTTATTCTTTTTAGTTGTGTTAACTTTTTGAAGTAGAGATCATGTATATTTCAAAAATATTTCCCCTAACTTAAAGATTGTGTGAGGATGTGTTCAGGGTTTGATTAGAAATTTTATGATTTTGCATGGATTTTGAGATCATACTAAAATTTAGAAGGATTTTCAAGGTGAGTTGAGAATTTTAAAAGATAAACAAATAAAAAAAAAAAAGATTTTTAATTGTATACTTCTTAAGTGATTCTACTTTAACGTAAAGTTATTATCGAGAGCTAAAACCATAATGTAATAGTGTCAGAAGTAGCTTAGCGCAAGCTTACTAGTCTTAATAGACCATTAACCATCATTTACTATGCAAAATACATAGTATCAGTATGTAAGCATAACCACCACGCTGTGCTTCATCAGTACTATACACAAACGTTAGTAGGAGCTACACAGCGTGAAAGTTAATAAGAAAAGAAATATACATACAAAAATAATATTTTAACATGTGTATTTAAATTCTAAAAAAATACTCATAATAAATTCAATAAATTTTGTCGGTAAAATTACATATTTGACATATTTTGTATTCTCTGTAACAGATAATACAAAATTGTTATGACCAGAAAACTAAATGTTAGTTATTTAAGTTTTAATAACAACAATTCAAATATCTCTGTAGCCGAATGTTAACTTAGGCTTTCCTCATATTTTCTAAGAAAATTGTTTTTCATATTTGTTTTCATTAAAAATTATTTGATTGGAAATGTTCATACAATTTTTATATAGTTAATGAGAACAGTGTAAGTCTTCTGAACTTTTTTTGTGAGTTTAATTCTCCACACTTTACGAAGTTTTTGTTACGTTTCTTTTATTATTCTGCGTAGTTATTATTATAATTATTACTATTCTTTATGACTCTTTTAGATAGTGAAAAACAATCATCACTATCCTTGTTGGAAGGGAATTTAAAAGAATAGTAATTTTCACTATCGGATAGTAAAGCCTATATTTACTATCGGAATGGTAAATATTACTACGAAAATAGGAATATCTACTATTCTTTTTTGGGTTCTCCGGGTATATATAAATTAAAACTTTATAATTTAAAAAAATAATGATCAATATAAAACAAAAATAATTATAAATTTTGAAAACAAGATAAAAATTATGCAAGTTATTTACAAGCCCAAACTAATTTTTTTAGAATTCCAAATATTTTTAATTTTTTTTCAAATGTTTCACAAAATTTTCTTATATTTTATTAAAAGTGGTGTTATATTTTTTTGAAATCAGTGCGAAAAATAAATACGGATACAAAAATTAATACAAAACCAAAAAGAATAGTAAAATAGTTTTGAAATTAAAATTTAGAAAGGAAATAGTGTTTAAATTAAAACTCTTTAAAAACATAGAAAATAACATTTTAAAAAGTGTTCCAAGAATTTAAAACAAACAAAAAAATGTTGAGATTAATATTTTGTTGTTTTAGGAAAGTTTTTTAACATATTAAAAAAAAAAAGAGTTTTTCATTAAAAAATGTCTTGCTCCTATTTTTTCGACAGACAAAAGTATGGCCTACTAAAAAACTAAAACTTTTTATCGGGCGAATATCAATCAAATTATTTTTAGAAGATCAATATTAAGGCTACCTTGGACTTAACAATATTTTCGAATTAATCGAAAGAGTAAGATTGTTCTTAACATTTATAATACTTCTTTTTTTTGTTATCACAAATTAAAAAGAACAACAAAATCTCAGTATAAAATGTAGATTGTGTTAGATTTTTTTAATTTAAGTGCAATTTTATTTAAGAAAATTTTTTTAAGGCAAAAACTTAGATATTTGTGTTCTTCTTAATTTAAACATTAAATTTGTAGGGATGATATTGAAGAAGAGAGCTTAAAAGAGCTATGAAGGCTTATTTTACTCTCTGCATTTCTTGTATAAACCCTGATGATGAAACTAGTATTTTCGAAAATGTGTCATTTCTGTTTTCTGGGTTTATTTTTTCATAATACACGGCGTAATAAGACTGAGGAATTACATTAATTATGGGTTTATCTGTAGTCTCTATATAAGTCTTAAATGTATATCATGTCAAGTTGACACGCGCTCTCTACCAAACAAAAAATATATCAAATTAAAAAAGAAATAACTTGTATAAGCAAAATCCGTTTTGTTTGTAAATTTTCCACTAAAAAACATAAAATAAAATTAAACCCTATAAGCTCACTTTAATATATAAAAAGAATGATTTATAAAACTTTTTATGACTCTCAGGGAAATATTTAATTTAAATGTTTGACTCAAGTGACACTGAATGCAATTATTATTTTCTTCCTTCCCTTATTTGAATAACTAAACTTGAAAAAAGCGAAATAAAATCAATAACATAACTAAACTTAAAAAAAAACGAAATATAATCAATAAAATAAACTAACTTAAATAAAATTAAAAACATTAAATAATGAAAAAATACAATAGATTCAATTTCTTAAAGTCACAGTTTATCTTGTTAAATTCATCGCTCGCCTTTATTTCATTCCATTCAAAGCACCCGAAGTTCAATTCCCACAAAAGACAGATTTTTTTCCATACAGGCAACAAAAAACCAATCGATTGAACCGACCCTGTCTAAAGAAATGCACACACACTTCGACACGTCTCAGTGCGAACGAACAGTGTAAACGAACTGGTCGTTCACTTTGGGTAGAAAAAATATTTTATTCTGTGACGTTTATGGCGAGACTTGGGTTAACGTTTCGAGGGTGGAATTTCATTTATTTAGTTAATACGAAGTTGGTCGAAATGGTGTTTGGAAAATGGTCAAGTTAATTGTTAGAACGATTTTGTTGGGTTTAAACTAAATTTATTATTTTTCGTCACAGAATTGGAAGGTGATTTAATTTTTTGAGTTGGTTTTTTTTTCATATTTCTTGTGGGTTTTCAGATGGTATTGTCTTGGGATTCGGTCAATTGCCCTGGGACTGACTATAGTCCTCATTGCAATGAGGACATTAGCTTTGTCCATAGTTGGTTTGTTTCAGTTATTTTTTGTTGTTTTCAGTTGGTTTTGTTTTATTTTATATAACACAATTTTTTTTGAAAATACACACGATATAGATAGACTTAAGCGTAGTCCTTTTTTACTTTACAGAGATTGTTTGATGCATATTATAGTTTATACAAAAGTTTCAAAGTAAAAATGATCTATTACGGATACAAAAAATACCCAAGATGAGCCCTACAAAACTCATAGTGAGACTTTTAAAATTAGACAAGTTTTTAAAATTGAATTTAAATGTGTTCTTTAAAGTTTATATGTACTTTTTAAAAAAAAATTACATCATTTTCTTTTTTAAATTGTTTTATATAATTTTATTTAACCTTAAAAGTTCAATTTGTATTATTTTCAAAAATATGTTTTTCTTATATTTCGAATTGAAAAAATTTAATAACTTTGTGGATTTATACAATTTTCAAACAAATGAAATTGCTAAAAATCTGTTTTGAAAAAATTACTTTCAACATCATTTTTATTTTAACTATCTTACTTTTTTTGCTTGCTACATAACATTTAAAACTATATTCAATGTTTAATTACCGTAAATTAATTATCATAAATCTTTATCGCTAATTTTTCTGATGGAAGTAATTATAATAAATGGTAAAACTCGGTGCCCCGACTTTTTTTTATCTGCTATTTCCACATGTTTTTATTATTCCATATAAATTCTTGACACTAGATTCTTGATTAGTGTTAAGCTCTTTTTGTATTTTATTTTGGTATTTATTTTGCATGTTATTTCTCCACAGCATTCTTGGAAGTAACACCTTGAATACTAAACAGAAACTAAACATAACTTAAATACAAAATTAAACACATTTTTATTTAGCCACATTATGCAGAAGAGTTCTCTAAGACCTCTATTATATATTTTCTATGCAGAGGGCTTGAAATTTCAGCTATGTTAGTGAATGTTCACTAAATGCGAGCCTTCGGTTCTACTTGGGTATTTAGTAAGATTTACTTCAATTTTATGATTTTAGGCTCAGGCAAATTTTAGGTATAAAAGAGTACCTCAAATACACTCGTTAAAATAGGAGATTTCTAGCAAATGACTCTATTTAGAAGAAGAGGTAGAATCAGCTGGTTAATACATAGGAAGCAAACATATCCTTAATATCTCTCCAACACCTTGAGTAACCTTTGGTTCGTTGTGTGATTTAGTTTTTTTTAAACCGATTTTTTCGAACTCTTATTAACATTTATTGCGGTGACCTGAAAATAGTTTGCAATCAACCATGTATATGTTATGTCATATAATTAAAATCGGATCTTTTAACAATAGAAGGTTTTTTTGCAAGTATTTTACATTGAATCTTAAAGTACACACAGTTGTATTGAGCATCAGTCAAATCTAACAACAATTTATAGTAAACACGCCTGTCACTCAAAAAGTATGCTTACTATATATACTTAATTGATCGGCTCAGATCTCCACATTGTTGTTGTCGCCGAACCCATTAAAATTTCAATTAAAGTCAAATATTTTCACATTTTTGTTTCTAAATAAAACTGAGAAAATACGCGGTCGTATGAAGTGAATGGAATGAGTTTAATGAAAACGTGCTTTTAATCACAATTGCTTTCGTTGTTATTACAATAGCGAACAAAAACTGAAATCAGTTCATTCCCATAGACCCACGTGATGTGATGTGATTCCTTCCTATCAGCTCTCCACAATTTTATGTAAATTGTGAAGCTACTAGAAAGCATCAGCATTTATCGAGATGACGTATTTCTCTTTGGGGGCTTGTTCTACCCAGCAACCAATCAACGTGATTGCGCTTTATAATTTTATTCGTTTTCGGTTTCAAGTTCACTGTTGATGATTACTGTTTAGACTTGTTTTTGTGGTTGTTATATCGGGTGTAGCTAATCCGACTAGTTTACTAAGGTAAGGTTATTTTGCTGTAGCTTGATATCTTATAAGTTGGTTCAATAATATTCTTCTAAATAATTTTGTAATAGAACTATATCATAGTAACAGTCTTACTGACGTACGAACAAGGAGACATTTCCCTCGTATTCCGATTCTGCACCACACAGAAGTACTGGAAAGCTGAGTAGACCGGAATAGCCTATTCAAACTGAACAGGCATCTGTTCGCCAAAACAATCCATCGCTTTACTTCTACACTGGTGTTGCTATCGGATGTCACCTCATTTTTCACAACCTCCAGGTCGTAACTACCAATCTTGACAGTCGCTCTCACTTCGTGGTGAATTCTTTCTTTACGACTTGAGACCACATATATTGGTTTTTCCTCCATTGACTCGTAGACATACTGAATCCGTTTCCTTCTCAATTGCAATTACTACGACTATAATTACGTCCAAGTCATCGGTATATCCAAGAATTTGGATAGATTTGTTGTAGATTATGTTGGAGGTTTCGATGTTACCATAATTATCTATCCTAATTAGATGCGACAATAATTATCTATAGCAGGATGTTGAAATAGCATAATTGTCGAAAACCCCTCACAGTTTGAAACTTGCTTGAGGTTTATCCAGCGGCTTTGACACAACTCCATGTGCTCCGCAGTGTCATTTGGCATAGTTTGATGAGCTTGCTTGGTATGCCAAAATGGTTAATTGAGCACAATACAGGGTTCATACAAGAAATGCACAAGGCTCTTTTAAGACCTCATTTTTCTTCAAAATAATCCCTACAAATTAAGTGTTTAAATTAAGAAGAACGCAAAAAGAAAAATATATAAAAATCTAAGTTTTTGGCTTTTAAAAAAATGTTCTTTAATAAAATTGCATTCGAAAATTCTAAGACAATCTACATTTATTACTAACATTTTATGTACTAAGGAACTCAGCGGAAAAGGTTCTTATTTGAATTTAGAATACGTTTACTAAACATACCTATTTAAACTACCTCGTCTGTAAATCCTTTAAAGAAGCTCTTAAAGCTATATTTTAAACTGCTCTGAAGATGAAAAGATGAAAATGTTTAGGACAATTCTCTTAGAGAGGCTTTGTAAATGCTTAATAATGGTTTAGAAGATGCCTTTGAAAGTTACATAATGATTTCTAAACATAACTCTTAGAAACGTCTTGCAAGACATTAGTTATCGAAATTCGAAATACTTAGAAAACATCAATTACACATAATCTTACAAAACCCAATGTAAACTTCTGCCTTCTAAAAGCCTTACTTATATTTTTGATCATTTTTAGCAATTTAGAAGATATATTTTTGTGTTCATGTTTAGAGAATTAACTTCCGTAATACACCAAAATGTTAATTTCAGTATTCTTTTTTGTTTAAAAAATATTTTAAAATTATTGCTTTTTAACTATTTCAAATTTAACTATTTAGATAATCATAATTTCAAATCTTGTTATTTTGTGCCTTATTTGGCACATTTAAAAAAAATGTTATTTCCAAAATACTAAATTTTCATTAAGTAGATGATAAAATAAGACAAATAGTCATAGTTAATTTTATTTTAAAGTTAATTCAAAAAAGTTAAAATAATGTCTTACATTTTGTAATTATTATTACTATTTTTATTATTGTTAGTGATTGGATATATATTTTAATTGGAAATCGTTTGTTCATCTTGTTTCTGTTTTGTGTTTAATTTTTGTTTGGGGAATCGCTTTATTTTTAACTATAAATAATAAACTAAAAATATAAAACTATATATACAAATTTTTTTAGATTTGTTTTTACATTTTTTAAGCTTAAATTTTGTTTTGTTAATTGTATTTTTTTTTGTCAATTTCTTTTAAAGTTTGCTTTATTTTTGTGTTTCTGAAAAGTGTATCTCTTAAATATTTGTTTATTTTTATAGTTTTATAACATTATTTGTTTTATTTATTTAAAAAGTTTTATGTAACGTACTTGTAATAATGATTAACTTTTGAATATTTATTTATTTAATCCAATATGTAATTTTTCAAAGTAAATAATTATAATAACAATTCATACTTCCTTTTTTTTATAATAGTTTTTTTATATTTAGTTTTTTAGTCTATGTCTTTTTTGTATTTATATTATTTCCAAAGCTTTTTATGAATTGAATTATTACGACACATATATGTTTTGTGAAATATTAAATATGAAACTAATTGAATTGAATGTTTCTTCATTATTAAATATAAAACTAATGACACCTCCAAAAATACTCACTAGTATAAAAGTTAAATGTCAGATTTCAAAAATGTTTAACATACCTGTAAATAAAAAAAAAAAATCAATTAGAATTTAAGATTTGAAAAAATAGCTTTAAAATTGATTAATGTTTAAAACTAGCTAGGAATAAATTAAATACACTCAATTAAATACACATACAAAAAGTAAATATAGAATCGATTTCTGTGATAGGGCTTCCAAGATTCCATACACATACATTGTTTGATCACCCAATGATTGAGTAGGCCGAGGAATTTTGACAGAAGTCAAAAAACAAATATGGAATCGATTTCTGTGATAGGGCTTCCAAGATTCCAGAAACAAATGCTTCAGCTTCATCAAAACAACAAATATCCTCAATATTAAAAAAAAGTACATAAAAATGAAATAATAAACAAAAATACAGAAAGAACAAAGTAAAGACCATAAAACCCACAAACATTGAAAAATATTAAAATTTAATAAATATAAAAATGTGATTTATGCAATAATCACAAAGAAAAAAAAAAAAAAAAAACTAAAATAAATAAAAATATTATAATATTTTACAA